>CAJHNH020003423.1:67500-69710 GCA_905116865.2 Candidula unifasciata | reverse complement strand
GTAAGTTGTTCCATGTCTTCAGCAACATCACCACAGTTAGGTTGTTCCATGTTTTCAGCAACATAACCACAATTAAGTTGTTCCATGTCTTCAGCAACATCACCACAGTTAAGTAAGTTGTTCCATGTCTTTAGCAACATCACCACAGTTAAGTAAGTTGTTCCATGTCTTCAGTAACATCACCACAGTTAAGTGAGTTGTTCCATGTCTTCAGTAACATCACCACAGTTAATTAAGTTGTTCCATGTCTTCAGCAACATCAACGCAATTAAGTAAGTTGTTCCATGTTTTCAGCAACATCCCCACAGTTAAGTAAGTTGTTCCATGTCTTAAGCAACATCACCGCAGTTAATCGTCAAATGTCCCGTTTGATTAAAATCTAGGAATAAGATCGCGAATCCTATGTTCTATATATTAGATAAGTGGAACAAATAAAAACAAAGAATGCAATCCAACTAGAGGAAAAACATGTAATATTAATTAACGAGTGTCACTTAAACATTTTATAACGTTATTATATTCTCATGTTCTCAAAATACTTGTATGACCCCACATCTGCATCTGCGTTATTGCCCAAATACGTGCATGACCCCACATCTGTATCTGCGTTATTGCCCAAATACGTGCATGACCCCACATCTGTATCTGCGTTATTGCCCAAATACGTGTATGACCCCACATCTGTATCTGCGTTATTGCCCAAATACGTGCATGACCCCACATCTGTATCTGCGTTATTGCCCAAATACGTGTATGACCCCACATCGTTGAGTAGGATAACATTAAAAGAAACCACATTGCTATTTGCCTGATTTATTATAATTATTTTTGCTTTACCCTCATGGTTGTTGTTGTTTGTTGTTTTTTTTTTTTGGGGGGGGGGGGGGGGCCTAGTTATTGTTATCTTTCATCAATCTTATCTTTTTTTTTTTATCTTGCATTTGATTTCGTGAGTGGGACAGTAGAGAAGGATCATGTGGAAAGTCCAGATCCCCAAGCGGTTTTGGTTGAGTAAACTGAATTCCATTCCTGGAGTTAGCAATTGCTGTCGCTATAATTAGTCTACTGCCAGTAAAATGTAAAATTAGAAGAGGCTACAAAAGACATCTATGTCCCACACCTGTCATTTCAAATCTATCTGTCAGCTTTCCTTCATTAAAAAAAGATATAAAACCGAACGAAAAGTATATTTCCTCATGAAGAACTCGACATTTCATGTCTTTATCTGTTGCCTTTACGAAGTTAGTAATTTTCTGCAATATTCCATAGCGCGCCATATATTTCGAGAGAAAATCCTATTAGTGCTGTTGAAAGCTATTTAATAATCTAGGATTCCCATGTAAAGTGGCGAATTCCATTCAATGCTTTACTCTATTATTGTGCGTAATGTGGCTATCTGGTCAGTACAAGATCTGTTCGGCCAAAAACCTGCATGTTCATTTCTTAGCGTTTTATCAATAGCATCATTTAGTCTTGCCAAAATGACCCTACTTAATATTTTCCCAACAACTGACAGCAACATAATACCTCAATAGTTTTCTTCACACCCCTGAAAGGGAAGTGGCGGGGAAAAAATTGGGGGGGGGGGGGTGGGGGGGGGGAGGTGTAGGTTTTTCGAGAAATCATTCTCTCCAGTCTGTTGGTATTTCTTCTGTCTCCCAAGTTTTACTGAACAATATGTGTATTATTTTCGCTAATGTATATATTGGCTTTAATAACTTCTGTTTAGGATACCATCTGGACCTGCAACCTTTCCTTCATTCTGAAGATTGATCATTATCGTCAAGTACCTTGCCAGCTGGCCAAAGCGTTCATGTATCTCCACAGGTCTCGTTCTTTGGTGCTCTGGATAAATTCCACTGATGAGATTCCTCCATGCCACTGTCTTAAGCCATCCATCCAAGATCATTTCTCTTGGTTTGCCTCTGCCTCTTCTACCATTAATCTTTCCAGCTGTCATGATATATTCCAGTGCTCCTTTTCTGAACATGCTCGATAAAACAATTCAGTACTCATTTTCTGGTGTTTAATGTGTGTGATGTATTACATAAGATACTTTTTTATCTTCTAGATATCATCTTCTTCTGCTGCTGAGGGAAGGGGGTGAGGGGCCTGCGTGGTCTCGAGGGATGGTGACTGCTCAAGTGCTGGATGTCCTGGGTTTGAGCCCCGGTGACAGCTGGGATTTTTTTCACGTGGACTTCAAATAA
>CAJHNH020003423.1:2500-65000 GCA_905116865.2 Candidula unifasciata | reverse complement strand
CAGTCATACATACGCAATCACCCATACATACACAATCAACCATACATTCTCTAATACTTTATGGCTCTGACTTTAGTCAAATTTAATTGTAATAACCCTGTTATTGTTTTTATTATTATTGTAGTTAGTGAGAGAAGTAAAACTGACAGTGTTAGACTGATGGGAAAGCCGCAACACTCTAGAATCATGTGATGGAAGTCTGAAATAGTGTCGTCTGTTCTTAGCAGTGTACAGACAGACACACATATTGTCTGTTGTAGTGAACAATTCTGGTTGTTCGTCTACGTACCTACTTTGGTCTTGTTCTAGAAGTTAAACTTTGCGTGTATATCCGTTTAACAGATCTGGGTTATTTTACTGCAGACACCTGGTTTCTAGCATTTCGACTAAAAGAAAACGGAGGTAACCATGAAACATAGTTTTGTCAAACTAATTCTTCGAGGGGTTTAAGATACCGTTGTACAACTCATCTCGCGATTGTATATATGTGTATATACATACATAAACACACACACACACACACACACACACACACACACACACACACAGGGAACATAAGTGTGAGTGCGTGTGTCTGTTGTAGCGAGAACATAGTTTTCTTAGAGAACAAACTGTTTCAAGAATGATTGTCTGTGCGGCAGGGACCTAGCCTTGTCCGGATGTTCGTGTCTGTGATTGGAGAGTCCAGTTTTCACACCGCATACAAGGTGAGCACCGTATCTGTTTCTTTTTGTAATTTATAATTAGTCATCCCCTCGTGGGATGCAATTCGTCGATATTTTGAAGCCCCACTCTAGCTCTTGCCGGGGGCAGCAATATAACCCGGCCATAAATAGGGTCTAAAGCCTGAACGCGGTTTTCTGGGACCTCTTAACTGGTGATCCTCATCCACATGATGGCAAATTGCGTCATCGGGTGTTTATCGCTTGTGTCATGTCCTAGTGGGGTAAAATGTAATACTACTACTACCGGTTTCTTCTGTTTTTGAACTGTACTTGTATCAGCCTGACGCTGTAAGGCTGAGGAGCATTCGCAATCTTGAGCAGGAACGTCAAACATGCGGTCTGCAGGCCCCACGCTGCTCTTTACAAGAACACCTATGGCTTTCGATAAAAAGGCTATGCAATTTTTTTAATAACATGGCTGAAATTATTTGTCCCATGTGCCCTCGTGGAAACACAAATGTTATCTATATGGCCATCGGGAAGGGTTCAGTTTTTCTAGCTAGTCGAATAAAGGACCCGTTTCCACGCTTTTAGGTGTATTGAGTAGACAAGGATAAACCCTAATTTTATAGACCCATTAGCAATCGGTGGTTGATGTGGACAACATCACGCCGGCCGCCTCTATTTCCCTAGACCTTACCTGGTACCCGCTTAAGACGTGGTCTTACTGGAAGCTTAGCTCATTTTTGCAAAGGGATCGACTCCGTCAGGTCCCAAAGCCAAAACTTTCGGTTCAGCAAGCGAGAGTCTTGCCGCTCCACCACGGTGATCCAAATGCCTGGAATGTGCAAAACCCCACAGATTAAAGATACTGGAATCTGAAGTTGAAACTGCCCTCAATTAAAATGGAAAGAACAAAGCATCGGGAAAAGGTGGTAATTCAGTAGAGATACTCCTTACATGTAAGAAGGCGAATGCTGTCACCAGTTAGCCTAACTGCTTAGACACCTAAATGTCTCCCTTCCAGGAAAACAGCAAAGGATTAATAGCATCTGCATGTTATCACGCGAAACATGGACAATTAACAGGGCTCTAGATCAGAAAAGAACTACATATGACAAAGGCAGGAGGAAAACCACGAAATAATGGATAAATAGTGTAGCAAAAACCTGCAACAAGACGAACAAATCCCTTTCTTGAACAACCCGAGAAGCGCAAGACAGTTGAAGAAAACCACGACACTGGGCTACAACCTGGTAACAGTGAGACAACACCATTATTAGGGGTTATTTTTATAGCGGGGTACGCTCCACAGCTGGAGGTGACAGGTTCGATTTCCAGCACGGTAACTATAGCTCCAATTTTTATGTTGTTTAGTGCGACCTTGCTTTTTAATTCTTTCTCTTAGTGTCGATAAACAAATCGTCTAATTTAAAAAAAAAAAAAAAATATGTTTAATGCTTGTACGGCCAGAGTGGACTCCCCTCGCCCCTCCCCCACACCTCTCTTTATGTATTCTACGATTACAGCATTGGATTTGAGAACTATTGCTGTAATCACATATATCTGAAGTGTCTCTTCTCATACAATCAGCTTTTGACTTACCTGCAATCGCATTTAACATGTATCCCTCTTCCATTCCTGATTTGTCTCCTCCCTTCATGCAACAATGTCGATGGCGCCATGTTCCCACTAGTCCCTACAAAGACGCATACCCACCAGAAGTAGCAGCACGGCAGTAGTAATCCTGCTTTCCTGCATGCCGACTGTGAATTTGAATGTTTGTGGGCAGAGATGATTTTGTATTGTTTTTCTTAAAGAATACACTTATTTAATATCTAGCTGTGTTATAAAAGTAGTTGAGTGGCCTTGCCAGATGTCTTGCAGTTTTCTGAGGGTAGTTGCGTGAACTTACTATATATCTCTCTGCATTCTGAGAGTAGGTGAGTACACATACTAGATATCTAGTAGTTGAGGGCAGCTACCAAACACATAATTGTATTCCGTGTGATGGCATTCACCAGATATCTCTCTGCACTATGAGAGTAGTTGTGTTTACTTAACAAATTATCTAGCTGCAGTTTAAGAGTAGTTAAGTGTACTTACCAGATATCGAGTAGATGAGGACACTTATGTGATATCTATCTGTAATCTAAGAGAAGTTAAGTGCACTTATGTGATATCTAACTGTAATGTAAGAGAAGTTAAGTGCACTTATGTGATATCTAACTGTGATCTAAGAGAAGTTAAGTGCATTTATGTGATATCTAACTGTAATGTAAGAGAAGTTAAGTGCACTTATGTGATATCTAACTGTAATCTAAGAGAAGTTAAGTGCATTTATGTGATATCTAACTGTAATGTAAGAGAAGTTAAGTGCACTTATGTGATATCTAACTGTAATGTAAGAGAAGTTAAGTGCACTTATGTGATATCTAACTGTAATGTAAGAGAAGTTAAGTGCACTTATCTGATTTCTAACTGTAATGTAAGAGAAGTTAAGTGCACTTATGTGATATCTAACTGTAATGTAAGAGTAGTTAAGTGCACTTATGTGATATTAAAATGTAGTCTAAGAGAAGTTGAGTCCACTTATGTGATATCTAACTGTAATCTAAGAGAAGTTAAGTGTACTTATGTGATATCTAACTGTAATGTAAGAGAAGTTAAGTGCACTTATCTGATTTCTAACTGTAATGTAAGAGAAGTTAAGTGCACTTATCTGATTTATAACTGTAATCTGAGAGTAGTTTAGTGCACTTACCTGATATCTGACCTTAATCTGAGAGTTTTTGAGTGCACGTAACATATATCTATGTGTAAATTAAGAGTGAGAGTGCACGTAACATATATCTATGTGTAAATTAAGAGTGAGAGTGCACGTAACATATATCTATGTGTAAAAAGAGTGAGAGTGCACGTAACAGATATCTATGTGTAAATTAAGAGTGAGAGTGCACGTAACAGATATCTATGTGTAAATTAAGAGAGAGAGTGCACGTAACATATATCTATGTGTAAATTAAGAGTGAGAGTGCACGTAACAGATATCTATGTGTAAATTAAGAGTGAGAGTGCACGTAACAGATATCTATGTGTAAATTAAGAGTGAGAGTGCACGTAACAGATATCTATGTGTAAATTAAGAGTGAGAGTGCACGTAACAGATATCTATGTGTAAATTAAGAGTGAGAGTGCACTTTACTTCCAGAAACTCCTCAAGAAGCACTTGTACGGCACGTTTAACCGAGATGATTTATACAGTGCCATACAAGAGGTCCGTAACCGTTGCGACTGTTGTTATTGGTTTGTTGTCCGTTTCAGATGTGATTGTTGTTGTTCTGGTGTTTCTGGCACCCCACCCCCACCCTCCTCTTGTTAAGGATACTGTCAGCCCGAAAGTCTTGTGCTCAAATCATGATAGTGGGATTTACATTTCCAAGAATGACCGTTGCTGCCGGGTCAACTCAGTCTAAACTGAGTACTTGGTAAATTCCAGGGAAGTAAGCGCGTTCAGCGTGATGTTTAGCACATCAGCCACTGATGTGAGTAGACATCAAAATACGTTTAGCATCATAGTGCTGAGAGGTCTTTTGCGCGAAAACTGTGTTTTCGTACTTTAGGTGTGAATCACACTGGCTGTTGTTACTGAACAGAGTTACTTGTTAGATACTGGTTGTTATAACTGCTCTAAATCACGGGCTGTTGTAACTGCTCTAAGTTACGGGCTGTTGTTCATAAAAAAAAACCTCGAAATTGGCTGCTTCTTGCTACATGCTTACAGAGCATCCACCCCAACCCCCTTTTTCCCTATAATCGTGGTACTAGGACCGAAACATTTTTCTAGAAGGAAGAATTATGTATGATTTAATGGTTTTAAGTCAGACAGATGATTCCATTGAGATACATTCGAGATAGCTCAGTCTGTCTCCGAAGAAAGCTTGCCTTCCACCGATAGTACACACAAAGCAAAGACACAAAGGTCCAGAGATAGTTCTCATGGATAAACGTAGAAATTAAAAGAGACGGTTAGGGAAAAGAACCTGCGATCCTTGAGGAGGGAAAGCTGGCGAGACCGAGTTTCTTTCAAGGAGGATCTGATGAGAGCGATCTTCTGTAAAGAATCTGCTACATGATAATGAAGATGATGATGATGATTGATAAATATATGTGTTTGTATGGTGTGTGTGCAAGATAGATAGAGAGAGAGAGAGGGGGGGGGGAGGGGAGAGCAAGAGTGAGAGAGGCAGACCCTTGTTCGATCCTCAGTAAGATGACAGAGTTTTGTTTGTTTTCTCCGTCGAGGCTCCCACCCCCCCCCCAATCTTCCTTTAAAAAAAACTATAGCCTGCAGCCATTAGCCGTTCGTGGCGACTTCCCTAGACGTTCGTGGCAACTCCACTAGCCGTTCGTGGCGACTTCCCTAGACGTTCGTGGCAACTCCACTAGCCATTCGTGGCGACTTCCCTAGACGTTCGTGGCAACTCCACTAGCCGTTCGTGGCGACTTCCCTAGACGTTCGTGGCAACTCCACTAGCCGTTCGTGGCGACTTCCCTAGACGTTCGTGGCAACTCCACTAGCCGTTAGTGGCGACTTCCCTAGACGTTCGTGGCAACTCCACTAGCCGTTCGTGGCGACTTCCCTAGACGTTCGTGGCGACTCCACTAGCCGTTCGTGGCGACTTCCCTAGACGTTCGTGGCGACTCCACTAGCCGTTCGTGGCGACTCCTCTAGCCGTTTGTGGTGACTCCACTAGCCGTTCGTGGCGACTCCACTAGCCGTGAAGTCCTAATTCAACACGATCACGAAAACTCCACCCACCCCACGTCCTCCCCATCCTAGTCCGCCATAATAAGTGGTACATCCGAGCAGTAATGACGGTTATGTATATACATAGAAACGCGCAGACATGTCACTGACAGAGAAAGGAAGCACACAGACATTCCCAGGTTACAAGCTAACAATAAAATGTTGCTCTTTAGCAAGCCACATCTGATGGTCTCAACATCAACGTGAAGGAGTTCATGGACACCTGGATCATCCAAAGAAACTTCCCGGTTGTCACAGTGGTACAGAACATGTACAACAGCAGCATTCTACACCTCACACAAGAACGATTCCTCAAGTTTCCTGAAACCAAACACCAAGACACAAGCCAATCGCCTTTCCAGTAAGTGACACATCGCATTGTCATGGGCTTTTTGAGCCATTTAAAATACTCACAAGAAATATTATTTGTCCATATTTTTGTATTCCTTATTTTGTTTTTATTAATATCCTCTCATTTTGATATGAGATATCCAGTTTCGTCCTTTTTATGATGAATTTTTTTGTTTTTTGAAGCCCCACCCTGGCTTTTGCCAGGGGCCGCAATATAGGCAGGCCATAAATATGGCCAATTGGCTGAACGCAGTTTCTGGGACCTCTCCACGGCGATCCTCATCCACATGGTGGCACTTTGTGTCATCGGGTGTTTATCGCTTGTATGATGTCCTGGTGAGGTAGAAAGTCAGACAGTCAGTCATTTTGTCTTTCACTTAGTTCCAAGAAGTTTGTTGAGTTGACCGATATGAATACTGTCAGCAGAAAGAGGTTTGTTAAGTTGAACGACATCAAGGCACTCAGCCGCAAGAGGTTTGTTAAGTTGAACGACATCAAGGCACTCAGCCGCAAGAGGTTTGTTAAGTTGAACGACTGAAGGCACTCAGCCGCAAGAGGTTTGTTAAGTTAAACGACATCAAGGCACTCAAATTTGTTTCAGTTTTAACGTTTGCTACTGAAAGTTGGTGAACCACTTAAGACATGGAACGAGACTTAAATGCATTCAAAATCAGATTTCTCAGGAAATTGATAAACATAAAATGGTATGAATTAAAAAGAGGATGAATAAATAAGAGAAATGTCTGGAAGATGACTAGTTAACAGTTTTAGGAGAAAGAAGATGGGGCTATATTGGATACATCTAGAGAAGAAACGAGCAAAGAATCACACCAAACAGGCATTAAAATGGGACATGCAAGAACAAAGGAGGCGCGGACGCCAATCTTCAGCAGGCAGTCAAATGTTCTGTCTCCGTGAACAACAAGCGAACAAGGCGCATGACCAACTATGGATCCCTAACACAACACGTTTTTACCATCCAATTTATTATTTTTAATATTATTGTGCCTTTTACAAGTCATAATGCCTTCGATGCTCCCATTGACAATGTGTAAAGAGGCGTTTGCCCCAACTCCGCAGCAGAAAATTTGTGAGGCGGCTACACGTACATCCCTCCCCGGCCCGCCACTTCCCCCCCCCCCTTCCTCAATTGCGCACCTTTTCCCCTCCCTCTCCTCTAGCTGTAACCGAATAACCTGATCTCGAGTAATTATTTGTTGCAGTTTCCTTACATCAGACATTTTTGTGAGTTGATTGTTGCAGTTTCCTTACATCATACTTTTTTGTGAGTTGATTGTTGCAGTTTCCTTACATCATACTTTTTTGTGAGTTGATTGTTGCAGTTTCCTTACATCAGACTTTTTTTGTGAGTTGATTGTTGCAGTTTCCTTACATCAGACTTTTTTGTGAGTTGATTGTTGCAGTTTCCTTACATCATACTTTTTGTGAGTTGATTGTTGCAGTTTCCTTACATCATACTTTTTTGTGAGTTGATTGTTTCAGTTTCCTTACATCATACTTTTTTGTGAGTTGATTGTTGCAGTTTCCTTACATCAGACTTTTTTGTGAGTTGATTGTTCCAGTTTCCTTACATCATACTTTTTTTGTGAGTTGATTGTTCCAGTTTCCTTACATCATACTTTTTTGTGAGTTGATTGTTTCAGTTTCCTTACAACAGACTTTTTTGTGAGTTGATTGTTCCAGTTTCCTTACATCATACTTTTTTTGTGAGTTGATTGTTCCAGTTTCCTTACATCATACTTTTTTTGTCGAGAAGTGAGTTGATTGTTCCAGTATTCCTATATCATACTTTGTCGCCGAGTACTGAGTTTATTGTTCCTATTTCCTTATATGATACGTTTATGTCCAGTAGCGAGTTAATTGCTCTAGTATCATTATATCATTCTTTTACGTCGAATAGTGGGTTAATTATTTCAGTATCCGTATATCATACGTTGTTCTCGAGTATTGGGTAATTGTTCCAGTATCGTTATGTATTACTATTTCTCTGCTCTCTTTTCCCACCATTTCCTCGTTTTCTACTCTTAACCCTCTCTTTGCTGCTTGCTGAAGATGACGTCAAGCGCAGAGCACGTGCTCCGTAGCTCCGGCGACAATTTGTTGTTGTTGTTGAGTAGTGTGTTATTGTTCCAGTGTCATTATTACCTACATTTTTGGCCGTGTAGTGTGTTCATTATTTTTAGTGTCATTACTCAAAAATAAATTAGGCTATTTTCAGACATATCTGTGGCAGCCACTCTGGCCTAACAACTAAATGTTCGTTTGCAGCGCCTTACAGTCTTGGCTTCATTTGCGCATTAAGACGGATTGGTTTCTAAAAAATGTTTTTGGCTCCAAGATCGACCCAGAGTAAAATGAGTACCAGATAAAGTTTTGGGAAATAAAGGCGGCCGGCATGACTTTGAGCTTATGCCGGTTGATCTATGAAACGGGAGTCTAGTACCAGATATTCCCAACATTAAAGCAGTCTGCTTTGCCTTGATTTCGACATCCGTATCGAGAGGCCACCCTTCAGACAACAATGGCAAACTACTGAATGTAAAACAAAAGCAGCTTAAGTTGGTTCTACAACGTCCTGTCAAAGATGCACAACTAAATCACTTCACTATGTAGCTAACACAGTCGTTGACTTTACTGTGCCTCTACTCACGCATGTCTACAAGTTGAAGAGTTGTATTTGTGTGTAATGTACCGTATTTAAATATGATGATGTGCTTGCTGATCGCTGTTTGGTTTTCATTCCATTGAATTCTTCTGAAAAGATAATGACATGGTCACATTTGCAGCTATCGGTGGACGATTCCCCTGACACTGGCTTCCAGCAACCACACAATATTTAACCAGACGAGCGGTCACCATGTTTACTGGATGGACACGAAGGAACAATCCAGTAAGTGAACAGAAGGGAGAGTCAGACTGAAGTACAGAACTACAGATGTTTAATATATCATCACAGTTGTTGTTTCTTGAAAATCTCTCTGATTTTAAATATTTAAGCTCTGTAGTGAACACCATTAGCGATGGCGACAAAAGAAGTCGGAGTAAGACTTGCTTTAGCGATGCAGAGACAAAACAGCAGGAAGCAAGCTAAAATAAATATTTTGAGATCGTGCATCTTTCCCGTGCCAACGTATGGATGTTGGTCAGGGACTTCTTACTCAAACGGGGCATCAAATAAACAATCGGAGCTTTTGATCTGAGCTGATTCTGTGAATATTATGGAGTCCATGCTAAAATGGAGTCACCATTACAGACAATGGGAGATATGTTCTAAATGAGGTCACCGGTAAGACAAAAGAGATGGGGTATACGTGTTTAAGGGCTAAACAAATCGACCAGGGATAGGGACAAAAACAGGCAAAATCATTTGGTGTACCTCGAAATGTGATAAATATAGGTGTTTATTTCTTAAACTACAACACAAGATTATTTTGAGTGAGTAACTAATAAAGAAGCATTTCCGACTATCAAATTACGTGAAATCTTATTAGATTTACTAAACAGCCGGTTAAACTATGAGCTGATTATGCTGCATGTCTCCGAATGAGTGTGTAAATATCCGAATGGATCTTGACTCAGAATTACTTAACTTCCTAACAATATTCAGGGATGGGACTTTTCTCATTTATGGTAGAGTGCATATGTTTTCGATCTCCTTTACACCTTCAGTCTTGTCAGATAAATTACAACCACCCACAGTGTTATAGCAAGATAACGTATCCAAGTTTATAAGAAATTGCCGCTTGAACTCAGACTTCCTCATATGGACACTGGAGGGGAAAAGCAAACGGGAAAGACCAAGAGAGATTCTATGTAGAAACATCATCAGGGAAGGTTGAACCACGGGCCTAACAAACATCCAAGACATAAAACAGGTGGCGACGAAAAGCCAGACACAGAGAGCTATGACCACTGCCCTATGCACCACTCTAGACTCAAGAAGATAGACTTACTAAGTCTTTTTCCTTTCTTACATCGATTTTCATAGTCAATTATTTTGTCATGCTGACCACTTCCATTAGTTAGATATGGTTGTCCATTCTGTGTCTTTACGCTTCGACAGAGACACTCCATGTGAGCATCCCATTACCCAACTGTGCAGACCCCAATGGCTGGGTCCTGGTCAATCTCCACCAGTATGGCTACTATCGAGTCAACTACCAAGTCAGCAACTGGCTGGCCCTGAGTCAACAGTTAAAGAGAAACCATTCTGTAAGTATCACATGGACTTACATAAAGCGACACAGTAAAGTAGGGGAATTTCAGAGTAAATATGAGACTATAGTCAGCCTATTTCGAAGACATCAACTGTTTCACTGAATGTTATTAATGTTCGTATCGGTAGCCCGGGGTGGTGACGTCACGTCAAGATGACACCAGCCGCAAGGCCCATATTGAATTCGACCTTGGTCGAAGCCACCTCGCTTGTCTACAAGTAAAGGTCGCATTTTTTCTACACACAGCACTGGTCAAGCGTCATCTGCCCCGATGCCCGGATGGCGATAAGAGAGTCAATTTATCTTCACATAATCCGGAAGGCTAAAGATGTCATGCATTTTGCAAGAGTGCGACAAATAATAATAATTTGAATTACTGATTAGGAGGAAAAAAAGAAGGAAAAAATAAAGAAAAAGAAAAAGAAGAAGAAGAAGAAGAAGAAGAAGAAGAAGAAGAAGAAGAAGAAGAAGAAGAAGAAGAAGAAGAAGAAGAAGAAGAAGAAGAAGAAGAAGAAGAAGAAGAAGAAGAAGAAGAAGAAGAAGAAGAAGAAGAAGAAAAAGAAGAAGAAGAAGAAGAAGAAGAAGAAGAAGAAGAAGAAGAAGAAGAAGAAGAAGAAGAAGAAGAAGAAGAAGAAGAAGAAGAAGAAGAAGAAGAAGAAGAAGAAGAAGAAGAAGAAGAAGAAGAAGAAGAAGAAGAAGAAGAAGAAGAAGAAGAAGAAGAAGAAGAAGACGAAGAAGAAGAAGAAGAAGAAGAAGAAGAAGAGAAAACAGAAAAATATGATGAAGATGATGATCATGATTGTGATGACAATGATGGTATTAAGGATGAAGGAGTAGGAGAAGGTGATCAGAATACTGCCCAAAAAAAGCTACCCCACTTTTTTCCAGCGTCACGAAGGTAACATTGAAGTTTTTGAGTGTATATCGGAGCGTTGCATCATTTCTACTTACAACGATCACAGACATTTCTCTCACAGGTGATTCCTGTAATTAACAGAGCACAAATCATCGACGATGCGTGGAAACTATCATAGTAAGTCTTTTTTTTTTGTTCATCTTCCCATTTAGTTGTCAAAATGAAGATCATGCAGACTACTGAAGTTTTTGTAGGAAGAGTGAAGTTGTAAAGTCATAACATCCAGAATGAAGATTGAATCTAAGACTGTAGCATTTGGTCTTAGAGACCTCCAGGCAGTAGTTAGGTCAAGGTCACAATATCATCTGACAGTGGAGGTGATGATGTTGGCAAGTGACATATTTTATTACTTGTGCTTCAAATTTGGCTTACAATCTGCTGGAACTTCTTCTGTTGATTGCTGCGCTTGACAGACCGGAATGAGGGACGGACTTGGGGCAGACTGACTTGTTCTAGCTCAGCTTCCATTTGACCTTTCAAGTAGGGATTCCCGTAGGGGGCAAATATCACAGTCTAGCTGTAAACCAACGTCACAAGGAATTAGCATCAAGAAGGGATAAACTGTCACAGGGATATTATTTGTTTATATGCATGTCGGCTAATCGTGTGCATTGTCAACTTAAACAGCTTCATCATCGCTAGTCACGCTCCCATTTTCAACATCCAATGCAGATGTTCAGAGCCAAGCACAGTATGCAACCTGTTTATCAGGTTTCTATGTTCTGACAACTTTTCTTAAGATTTGTGGCTGTTTATTGTTTATTGCTATTTTAAAGATCATCTCCACAGCACATTGCACTTGATCATAAGTGCTGAATGTCCACCTGAGTATGTCTCCAGGTGTTTTTAGTCTAACAACTCCCATTCTGTTCTGGTTAATGTAACAGCGAGTGAACCTAACGTGGTTTCTTTATCTGGCTGCTTTATTTGATACATGTGAGCAGTAAATTCAATGAGAATCTTTTTGGTCGTTTTTCCACTGGAAACAACTCAAGTTGTATATTGCAAAAATATCATACGGAATTTTTTTTTCCTAAGATAAGGTATACCTGCCTAAGAGCCGAGGAACTAACAGTCTGCATACATATAAACCAGGTCTGTAAACTTTATGTGCACGAAAACTCAAGTTCTAGAACATGACTACAGTCCAGGAGTAGACGAACAACCAGAACTTTCCGATGCAGTTTACAGTCGGTAAACATGAAGAAGAAGAAGAAGAAGAAGAAGAAGAAGAAGAAGAAGAAGAAGAAGAAGAAAAAGAAGAAGAAGAAGCAGCAGCAGCAGAATAAGCAGAAGCAAAGAAGCAGAAGCAGAAGCAAAGAAGCAGAAGCAAAGAAGCAAAGAAGCAGAAGCAAAGAAGCAGAAGCAGAAGCAAAGAAGCAGAAGCAAAGAAGCAAAGAAGCAGAAGCAGAAGCAAAGAAGCAGAAGCAAAGAAGCAAAGAAGCAGAAGCAGAAGCAAAGAAGCAGAAGCAGAAGCAAAGAAGCAGAAGCAGAAGCAAAGAAGCAGAAGCAAAGAAGCAGAAGCAAAGAAGCAGAAGCAAAGAAGCAGAAGCAGAAGCAAAGAAGCAAAGAAGCAGAAGTAAAGAAGCAGAAGCAAAGAAGCAGAAGCAGAAGCAGAAGCAAAGAAGCAGAAGCAAAGAAGCAGAAGCAAAGAAGCAGAAGCAGAAGCAAAGAAGCAGAAGCAAAGAAGCAAAGAAGCAGAAGCAGAAGCAAAGAAGCAGAAGCAAAGAAGCAGAAGCAGAAGCAAAGAAGCAGAAGCAAAGACGCAGAAGCAGAAGCAAAGAAGCAAAGAAGCAGAAGCAGAAGCAAAGAAGCAGAAGCAGAAGCAAAGAAGCAGAAGCAGAAGCAAAGAAGCAGAAGCAAAGAAGCAGAAGCAAAGAAGCAGAAGCAAAGAAGCATAAGCAGAAGCAAAGAAGCAGAAGCAGAAGCAAAGAAGCAGAAGCAAAGAAGCAGAAGCAGAAGCAAAGAAGCATAAGCAGAAGCAAAGAAGCAGAAGCAGAAGCAAAGAAGCAGAAGCAGAAGCAAAGAAGCAGAAGCAGAAGCAAAGAAGCAGAAGCAAAGAAGCAGAAGCAGAAGCAAAGAAGCAGAAGCAGAAGCAAAGAAGCAGAAGCAAAGAAGCAGAAGCAGAAGCAAAGAAGCAGAAGCAAAGAAGCAGTAGCAAAGAAGCAGAAGCAAAGAAGCATAAGCAGAAGCAAAGAAGCAGAAGCAGAAGCAAAGAAGCAGAAGCAGAAGCAAAGAAGCAGAAGCAGAAGCAAAGAAGCAGAAGCAGCAGAAACAGAAGAAGCAGAAGCAGAAGAAGAAGAAGAAGAAGAAGAAGAAGAAGAAGAAGAAGAAGAAGAAGAAGAAGAAGAAGAAGAAGAAGAAGAAGAAGAAGAAGAAGAAGAAGAAGAAGAAGAAGAAGAAGAAGAAGAAAAGAAGAAGAAGAAGAAGAAGAAGAAGAAGAAGAAGAAGAAGAAGAAGAAGAAGAAGAAGAAGAAGAAGAAGAAGAAGAAGAAGAAGAAGAAGAAGAAGAAGATACTGAACCAGATCGTTACGCTTCTCTCTATACTACATCCATCCCGTCCAGCTTCCTATACACTGAAGTGAATTAAAAGGCTATTCTTATACAATCCCAGCATAAATTGAACAGTGGAGGAAATGTACTCGTACCAGAAAAAAACTACACTATAAAATGACTAACTTATCAGACCACAGATACATCAGTGCATTTTTCTCAAGCGTTTGTCCCACATTTTTTTAACTGTCAGCATCCAAGTATTTCAACAGTTCACTCTCCACATATTTGTTTTGCAGCTCTAATTATACCACAATCCATGTTGCCCTGGCAACACTGGAATACTTACACAACGAGCTAGAGTATCTCCCTTGGCATACAGCCCGAACAGAGATCAATTCCATAGCTACAAAACTGGAGTCAACGCCCCTAGATGCACCTTTCAAGGCCAGTTTTTGATCACATGCACCGCAAAAGGCTCATGCTAATTTTACTAAGTGAAATTTTTCTTTTCCTACTTCTTCCTTCTTCGTCCTTCACCCTCCTTCTTCCTCCTGGGGCTAAACAAATTGGGCATCCGAATAGGTCAACAAAACATTTATCATTTACTCTGCCAGTTACCTGAGCTGTCAGTTACCTGAGCTGTCAGTTACCTGAGCTGTCAGTTACCTGAGCTGTCAGTTACCTGAGCTGTCAGTTACCTGAGCTGTCAGTTACCTGAGCTGCCAGTTACCTGAGCTGTCAGTTACCTGAGCTGTCAGTTACCTGAGCTGCCAGTTACCTGAGCTGCCATTTACCTGAGCTGTCAGTTACCTGAGCTGTCAGTTACCTGAGCTGCCAGTTACCTGAGCTACCAGTTACCTGAGCTGCCAGTTACCTGAGATGTCAGTTACCTGAGCTGTCAGTTACCTGAGCTGTCAGTTACCTGAGCTGTCAGTTACCTGAGCTGTCAGTTACCTGAGCTGTCAGTTACCTGAGCTGTCAGTTACCTGAGCTGTCAGTTACGCTTAACAATCAGTTTCATTTTTTGTGTGTGGAAAAACAAAGAGTCGGCTAAACAATAAAATTACAGATAATGAAATTAAAATTAGGGGGTTCAGTGTTATTTCTAAAGACGCAGTGAGAAAACTAGAAACAGGTATAACGTGTACATCTCAAATTTCCTTGATTATTCCCATAGAAATGATCTAGAATCCTTAGAGGTAAAGTGTGTCTGGCTGGAAGTCAAGCCGTCAAACCAGCGATCACTTTTTAATGGTTGCCTATATCGAAATCCTTGCGCAGTTAACAACTGGTATAACGACTTCCCTTTTATGTTGTATAGCTGGAGCCGGCCAAGCGTTGTTATGGCATAGTTTGGCTAAATTGAAAAGAAAGAAAATAGAAATGGCACGTGTCTAATTTGGTAACTGTCGCAATCATTGTCTGCCCAGATACAGAGATAGTCTATGATGCTCCATCCCCCCCCCCCCCCCCCCCCAAAGTCCACTATCTACTCTTTCCCTCATCGAAGGTTCTTGGAAAAGAAAGACAATAGAAATCGCATCTTACTAATATACTTAATGTCGCAATCATTGTCTGCACAGATATAGAGATAGTCTGGTTTGCCGACTTTAGAACATGCAACATATATTTGTGTGTTTATATTAGTCGTCGTTTAAATGGTATTATTAGGACAGTTTGAAAAAAACAACTCTTATTTGGTTATCACATGCTAATGCTGTGTGTATTTTTTTTTTAAAGAGACGGAGGTAAAGCTTACTACTATACTTGTAAATAAGCAAGTAAGTCGTGAAAAAAAATGAGAATACTGGAGGTAGCGTTGGTAAAATATAAACAAATTTGGAAATTAAAACTTTAAAATCATGTGTTAAGCTCTTTAAGTTAACAGTTTCAGTCATCACCCCGTCCCCTCTTGCATCCATGGACTACTGCTCTCTCCCTCTTCGAAGGATTTGAGTGTCATCACCTGACGATATTTTTTGTGTAACTAACCTTGATATCCCTGTCCATCCAGACTAAAATGGGGAGCAGGAATTGTAATGAGTAGTAAATGTGGCTAGTGTAATATTTACCATACCATCTTTCAAGTACCAGTACAACTACTACCACCACTACAATAACTAAAATAATGTCACTGCTATCTGCTTAACCATTGAAGTACACAGGCAGTCATGAGCTAGACGATTTGGCTATCGCCACAGACTGGTCAGGTTAGGATGTGTAATTTTGCTCCCCGACAGAAAAACGCCATGACCTTACCAGCGGTCTCCTGGTCTCCGCATGAGAGCACTACCATGTAACTGCCCAACCACAACTATTACTACTGCTACTTTGAGTGGGTAAGGCAGTTACTGTGACTTAAAACTCTCTCAGTTAACACTTTATGTTATAACACCCCTCTCTCCCCCCCCCCCCCCTTCCCCAGTTCACCGACTACTCTTTTCCTCATCGAAGTAGTTGGGAGACAAAAATAACCAGATGAAAAGTAACGAAAACAGGAAAAATCCACCATAATTACCTAATGAATGTTCGGGTAAACAACAAAGCCTCATTCAAACTTAGTTTTATTTAATCGAATATAGAGGAGTCGCTCGGTTTCAATTTTCGCATACATATCGACAATTTTTTTATTGGAACCATCAATCGATTTGAATAATAAATAATTCATGGCACTGACTTTCTTATTCATCTCCTTATGTGTCTGTGGATTTCTCAATTTGATGCTGATATGATATCTTCTCCTTGCCAAAAAAAAAAAAACAACAAAACTGGATATTGCAATCCATCATATGAGCGATGAGTTTCTGAGACTCGCTAAACATCACCATTTCTGCGATGAAAAATTATATCACGCGAGTTAGCCACCATAACAATCGGCATTTCATGAATTGTTGGTGCATTGTACTGTCTTTCGTGTTGGCCGACAGTGTTTTGTCAGCTCTAAGTACAACTCTGTAGTCATCAGCTGGTATTTGTTGAAGAGCAGTTCTGAACAATCTAATTAATTTGTTGTAAAGTTTGTAAAGCAGTGACTATTTCTCGTTGTGTCTCCTTATTGAATCGAGCCAGCACAATCATAAATCTGGCCTTGCACTTTGAATGTTGGCAGGTAATTCTCGCGCACAATATTTGTTGCGCCGAATTATGTCATTTGGAAAAATGAATTGTACTTGCGAATGTTTGGACTGGCTTGTGTCACCTGCTACCAGTTATGATAATGGTTCGTGTGGTGAATGTTATACTGGCAATATAACTTTTCCATCTGCGCAGCACATTCGCAATTTATCCATTTTGGTAATAAGCACCTGTGGATGAAGACAGTAATCATAATTGCTGCTGTAATGGAATGCACCAAGATTCAAATCAACATGCAGTGTTCGACTGGATAAATTAGTGCGCATTCGAACGTGTCCAGTCTTGCTTTCCATTGCTCGATGGTTTCTAATAAACCGACTTGAGCAGACCGTACTCTATTGGTTTCCAGTCTTGCTTCTCATTGCTCGTCTGACTGAGACGATCTGGCTTCAGCAGTGCGCACTCAAATGTTTTCTAGTCTTGCTTTCCGTTGCTGGTCTGACTGAGATGAACGGGCTTCAGCAGTGCGCACTCGAACGGTTTCGTCTTACTTCATGTTGCTCGTCTGTTTCTGAAGCAATTAATGCCCTTTTCTTGCGTGCTCTATGTGTAGATGGACCAGTCGCTTGTCGTTTGGGAGGCATAACTGCAAATGTTTGACAAAATATTGAACGGCGTGTGAATTTAGAGAGCGTTGATCCTCAATAGCTTGTTCGTCCTCCCGCACTCAATGAAATGTGACTTGAAGTATCGCTAAAATAAATGAAAATATGAGAAGGAGATAACACTCTATATCGACTCAAGAGAAAATGCGTAGAAACTGGGCAGCAAATATTCTGAGAAGCCGGTAAACGATATGAATAGGTAAGTGTCCAGTGCCCAGCTGAAATAAATGAAAATATGAGCATGAGATAATAATCTATTTCGACTCAAGAGGAAATGCATTGAAACTGCGCAGCAAATATTAAGAAAAGTCGGTAAACAATATGAATAGGTTTCAAGTGCAGCAGTAAGATGTGTGGTTAATATGTCGTGCGACTGAAATAATCGACTTAACTACAGACTACCTGCAGTTGAACTGAGACAGAATTTAATGTAAATGTGTATAATTCTTTTGAATAATAGCAGAAAGCCAACCGAAATTGAGTAGACATTTAAACTGTAGCAGTTCTGTTTAATAAAAATAATAATAGTAACAATAACAACGATAATACACGCTAGACAATATGAGATAGCCAACAGATAATGTGTATACATTTATCATTGTGGGATTTAAGGAGTGGTCCACACATGTTTGAAGTTAACAATTAAAAAAAAATTACATACTGACTCACTGATGTCACTGAAATAAATGCGCTCACCTTTTGAGATATTTATAGGATTCTAACACTGACCTGAGACGGAATTTCATGTAAATTTATATATTTCTTTTGAATAACAGAAGAAAGCCAACCGAAATTGTGTAGACATTTAAACTGTATCAGTTCTGTATAAGAATAATTATAATAATAACCATAATACACGCTAGACAATATGAGAAAGCCAACAGATAATGTATATACATTTATCATTGCGTGATTTAAGGAGTGGTCCTCACATGTTTGAAGTTTTAAAAAAAAATGTACATACTGACTAATATGTTAATAAATGCGCTTACCTCTTGAGATTTTTCTTGATTTTAACACAACTAAAAACTGCAGGAAATTGTTGTCCTAGAAATAACTTTAATGTCGCGGGCGGATGTTGACAGTGGAGCATCCCATCTACTGCGCACGCACGGTGAAAGTCGTTCCTTTCGACAACTGCGCATTCGCATTTACGAATGTGGCTTTCATTGAATGTCACTTAAATGGAAATATTCGTTTCGAAAATTGTTACAGCAAATGTCGTCACCTATCTCTTACAATGACAGGTATAATTTCAAACCTTGACAGGTAGAATTCCGGTGTCAAAACAAACATATTCTGAAAATGTCAGCTAAATCATTTCAGTACCCTCCGAGTCTATAGATTGTAAACAAACACACAAACATTGATATATATATATATATATATATATATATATATATATATATATATATATATATATATATATATATATAGGTTTAAACAAAGAAACAAAACATAATTTTCTAGAAAGTCTCAACATTGACGCAAATGAACCAAACCAGACATAAGCTGATATCATCCTACCTTTTTACTTTAAACAACTAGTTAACCTTTCTACGAGAGTGACAGAAACAGCTTAAACTATACTTGATCACATTTATGTATCTTGGCTAACACATTTTATTGAATGTACTGTCCCTTCTAGTGCAGTAAGCGGCCACTATCCCTTGTGCATTGCTTGGTCAAAGAATGGATTAAAAGCTCCTAAAAATAGGCATTTTGCTATTAAGTTTAGATGTTTTAAAACTTTCAATGAGGATTTATTTTTACACGATTTGCGCAAAGTAGAGCTTGATTGTGTTTAACAAATTCCGGAACCTAACGACGCTATAGACTATTGAACTAAAACAGTCTACATTGTTTTTGAAAAACATGTACCAGTTAAATAAGTCTGAGTGAAAAACCAAATTAAATTACCATGCAGCTCCAGAAATTATCAGAGACCGGGATGAGGCATTAAAAAGATTAATAACTTGACTACCTATGGCAAATTAAGAAATAAAATGCAATAGGAAGTTAGTAAAATGAAGAAAGATATCTTTAATAAATTGATTAAAGATAAAACAAACATTGCCGACACATGGAAGGCTATAAACACTGCAGCCAACAAGAAAAATTCTTCAGATGAGGCAATATCAACTCTCTAGCATGTGAAGAGTTCAATTCCTTTCTCAAAACACAAATTGCAAATTTTAAGTCCTCATTACCAGACTCACAGTGTGACAAGCTTGCCAGCATCATTCTGAGATCCCTCTTTTGTCTGTTGTGGAAATGTATAAATATCTCTCCAATCTCAAGCCAAAAACAACCTAAACATCTGGCATAGCTGGAATCATTAATAGAATTCTTCAATTTGCTGCACCAGTCATTAGGGACGTAACATTTATAAATAATCAGTGCCTTGCTAAGAACAAATTTCTATCAGCATTTAAAATTGCTAAAGTCTATCCTCCGCTCAAACCTGGCTCAGATGACAACAGTTATTTTAGCACGTATAGACCCATTTCTCTATTGCCATCGCTTTCTGGACATTATAGAAACGCATACACAAAATAACGTTTCAGCACTTAAATAACAACAATCTGATAGTTGATGCCAGTCCGGGTTCAGACCTAAACACTCTTGTCATACTGCATTGACAAAAATGACAGATAACTGGTACTCTTACACCAACAAAGGCAACATTTGCGGTGCAGTTTTTGTGTACTTTAGAAAGCTTGGTTATGGTAGATCATGATATTCTAATAATAAATTTAAAACCCTGAAAACTAACTATAATTTAGCTAAATGTATGTATGTAGGTATGTAGGTATGTATGTATGTATGTATGTATGTATGTATGTATGTATGTATGTATGTATGTATGTATGTATGTATGTATGTATGTATGTATGTATGTATGTATGTATGTATGTATGTATGTATGTATGTATGTATGTATGTATGTATGTATGTATGTATGTATGTATGTATGTATGTATGTATGTATGTATGTATGTATGTATGTATGTATGTATGTATGTATGTATGTATGTATGTATGTATGTATGTATGTATGTATGTATGTATGTATGTATGTATGTATGTATGTATGTATGTATGTATGTATGTATGTATGTATGTATGTATGTATGTATGTATGTATGTATGTATGTATGTATGTATGTATGTATGTATGTATGTATGTATGTATGTATGTATGTATGTATGTATGTATGTATGTATGTATGTATGTATGTATGTATGTATGTATGTATGTATGTATGTATGTATGTATGTATGTATGTATGTATGTATGTATGTATGTATGTATGTATGTATGTATGTATGTATGTATGTATGTATGTATGTATGTATGTATGTATGTATGTATGTATGTATGTATGTATGTATGTATGTATGTATGTATGTATGTATGTATGTATGTATGTATGTATGTATGTATGTATGTATGTATGTATGTATGTATGTATGTATGTATGTATGTATGTATGTATGTATGTATGTATGTATGTATGTATGTATGTATGTATGTATGTATGTATGTATGTATGTATGTATGTATGTATGTATGTATGTATGTATGTATGTATGTATGTATGTATGTATGTATGTATGTATGTATGTATGTATGTATGTATGTATGTATGTATGTATGTATGTATGTATGTATGTATGTATGTATGTATGTATGTATGTATG
This sequence comes from Candidula unifasciata, assembly GCA_905116865.2. Taxonomy (NCBI): domain Eukaryota; kingdom Metazoa; phylum Mollusca; class Gastropoda; order Stylommatophora; family Geomitridae; genus Candidula; species Candidula unifasciata. Next base: position 44,078 of record CAJHNH020003423.1, on the reverse strand, counting down.
TATGTATGTATGTATGTATGTATGTATGTATGTATGTATGTATGTATGTATGTATGTATGTATGTATGTATGTATGTATGTATGTATGTATGTATGTATGTATGTATGTATGTATGTATGTATGTATGTATGTATGTATGTATGTATGTATGTATGTATGTATGTATGTATGTATGTATGTATGTATGTATGTATGTATGTATGTATGTATGTATGTGTGTGTGTGTATGGTGTGTGAAATTATATTGTGGGTGACTATGCGTGGGTGTGTGTGCGTGTATGCGTGTTAATGTGTGTGAGTGTGTGTGTCGGTGGGTGAAAGTGTGTATGTGTGGTGTGTGTCGTGGTGAAGGTTTGTGGGTGGTGTGTATGTGGGTGGGTGGATATGTGTGTGGATATGTGTTTACGTGTGCTGTTTGCAGATAAAAGTTTTTTGTCGAAACGTTCAAGTGTTTCTCTGTATATTTTTACCCGTTCCAAAGGGGTGATCTTCTTAGTCATTGTTTATGAAAGCGCAAATTGTTGTCCCGACTCAACTGCAGTCAGTAGTTATAGTAATTACTGTCTCAGGCCACTCCATTTTATTTTTTTTTAAATTCTTTTTTTTTTTTTTTTTTCAAAACCCCACTTTCGTTCGGTTTTTGAAGAGAACAGAAACAAATTTTATAAATGGACTTGCCTGAGACTGTAATTACTATAACTACTAATGATGATTTCTTTTCCCCACAACCTCACTTTTCGTTCAGTTTTTGAAGAAAAATAATAAAATTAGGAAAAAAAAAATGATTTTTTTTAGAATCCTAATTATCTATATCACTACTAATGATAGTAATTTTTTTAATATAAAAAAAAAATTGATTAAAAATATCAATAAAAGATATATATATATATATATAAATTTTTCATATATACAAATGAGTAAATCTTGCAATATATGTTTTATCACTAAACCACTTAATTTCTTTGCTAGAGAGAAAACATGTCGTGATGGTCGTAAAGGAAGATGTAAAGAATGTGATAAAATTTGAAAATAAAAATCACTATATAAATAACAAAGAAAAATATAAACAAGCATATGATGAATTTATTATTAGAAATCCAGATTATCAGAAACAGTATATTAAAAAAGTTATCTTAAAAAAAAAGCAAATAAAAATACAAAATTATATTGTCCAACTTGTAAAGAAACATTTGATAATATAAAAGAACTAACAAAACATGAAAAATCAAAAACACACAAAAAGAAAGAATTACAAAAAAGAATTTCAAAACCAAAAAAGAATTTTAAAAATGTTTTAAATACTCATATAATTGAAAAAAGAGGAACAAATATAAATACTTATTGTAATAAAATATATAGTAGTGTAGAGAATATTCTAGACAATTATAAATCAATTAAATTTAAGTTCACTATTGATTGTTTCACTCATCCAATAAATTATAGTGATATAGTGGTATATTTTAATTTGGGTTATAATAATTTAAATTCAATGAATCAATTTGATGAATTATTTAATAGAATAGAACAAAAATGTATTGCTTGGGTAGATAGTTTTCAACAAAAAGGAAGTGGATATATTTTCGATCATATTAATTCAACAGAATTAACTGTTGTAAAAGTAAAACCATTAACAGGATCATCTTATTTTGAACTTCCCTTTAAAAATAATAATATTTTAAATATACAAAACAAGGATAATAAATGTTTTCTATGGTGTATTATAGCTACTGTTCTAAAAAATAAATTAAATCTCACCCAGAAAGAGTATCTCATTATAGAGAATATGACGAATACATTAATTTGGACAAAATTGATTATCCTGTTAAAATAAATGATATTCCAAAGTTTGAAAATAATAATGATAATATAAGTATAAATGTTTATGCTCTTCAAAAAATGTAAAATCCATATATCCGATATATATTACAAATAGAGATCATATTATTGATTTATTTTATGTTGAAAATGAAGGAATAACACATTATTGTTTAATTAAAAATCTTGAAGCACTTTTATCTAGTAAAGGCAATAGAAGATATTTATGTAGAGGATGTTTACAGTCTTATACTACTTCTCAAGCATTAACCAATCATCAAAAGGATTATGGAAATCAACCATTAGCAAAACCTATTCTTCCCACTGAAGAAAATAATACTTTTAAATTTATAAATCACCATTTTAATTAAAGTAAAGCATATAGTTTTAAAAATTTAAAAGAAAAAAAATAAGAAAAAATTTAAAGGAAACAGTATGGCAACAATTAAAAAAGAAATTACATTTGAAGATTATAAAAATTGTTTATTTTCAGGAAATGAAAGCTATCATAAAACGTTTACATTAAATTCAGATCAACACGAAATTTTTATAAAAGAATTAAATAAAAAAATCACAACAGCTTTTGATGATAAAAGATATATTTATGCTGATGGAATGAGAACATTACCACATGGTTAAAAAAATTAGAACCTTTTTTTCTGTAATTCTTTTTCATAAAATGATCCTATGATTTTTTCACCCTCTAAATCTTTTATTTTATAAGTAACAGGATTTGTTTATAAAACTTCACTAATAATAAATATTTCTGTTGTTCATTTTGGTGTGTATCCTTTTTCAAAAAACTTCTTCTTTGTTATTCTATCGCCTATTTTAAATTTAGGTTTTATTTCATCATATTCAGTTCCAGATCCATATAAGTTTTATCTTACTAAATCTTCATTAGATTTTTTTACAACCATCAACAGGAGTCATTTTAAAAGAATTACGATATGTGATATTATAATCAGTAACTAATTCATCCAATATGTTATAATATTTTGTTACACTATTAGCAGTAAAATATTTATACATGTTCTCTTTCATAGTTCTATTCCATCTTTCTACAACATAACTTTTCTCTTCATTCTCTGTAGAATACATTTCAATATTATTAACTTTTAAAAGATCTTTAACATATTTATTATAAAATTCACTTCCTTTATCAAACCCTTAGTTTTTCTGGTTTTCTATGATCTCTAGAAAATATCTTTTTAAAAGCTTCTGCAACAGTTATTCCACTTTTTAAAGTTACAGACATATTTTTTATATCGCAATGATCAAACACCGATGCGTTTTTATCTTGATCTAATTGTTTATTTGTTTGAAAACCTATTATAATCCATCTTGGACTTTCCGAAGAACTTTTAACAGATAATCTCAATGAGAAATTTGTGGTTTCTTAAACAGAAATAGAATCCCACTGTCTAAATCTATATCCTACATTAAATGTAATCTTTTTTTTTTGAATCATCGTTTGCAATTTATTCCTTTGTTCTGAAGCTGGTTCAACATGGGGAAGAAACCATGCTAATTTATTTAAAATAATTCTTCAGCATCTACTGCAGCAGCTTTAAATATGGCATCATCATCTGATTTTCTGTTCAAAGTTAGTTGTTGTTTAAAACCGTAAATTATTTTATCATCTGCAAAACCAAAAATAGGTTTTAATGGAACTCTAAAACTAAAAGTTCCGTTGCGATTTGGCTCTTTAATAAGAATATTATGTCGTATGTTGAAACCAGTATTCGTTTTCAGTTCAGCAATATTAGTATTATCTTTGCACCACATCCAATTTAAAGCAGAAGTTTCCTCAACATTTTAGTTATTTTAAAAGACCTATCATTGTTGTTGCTTTACCGGGATGATTAACACTTTCCATTTCTTGTCCTGATAGGTTATATCTTATATTTTGAAACATGTACATTAAACCGTTATTACTCAAGGCAACTAAATCTGCATCTACATATGAGGAACAATCTGTCTTTACAAGTTTTCCTTCAATAAATAAATAACTTTCACTAGGATGTGTGAACAAATCTTGTTCTTCTATAACTATTCTGATTTCTCCCACGGTGTTTAGATTTGTTGTTCCTAACATTGGTTCATATTCATGAACTTCATATTTTTCTAAACTTTCATCAATTTTAAGGTTTTCATCTATTTTTAGAATTTCTTCATTCATTTTAATAGCATTAAAAAATAGTGTAAAAAGTGTATATTTTACAAAGTAAAAAGTGTATATTTTTACAAAGTTAAAAATATAATATTATAAGTATAAAATACTCTCCATTGTAACAGGTAAATCTGTTAATCTTACGTATTATACGTTTAATATAAAATTTATTCAAGACTGAAATTTCATTAAAAAACATTGTTTTTTTTCCTTCTGCACGTTTTCTTTTCAGTTGTAGAAGGTATAACTAATATTTTATCATTTACCCCTTCTCTTTTTATTATAATTTTAAAATCTGTATTAGGAGTTTCACATTTTATCTCTAAACCAGATATAATCTCATAAAAATTACTACCTCCTATAATAAACCTCCCTTCAATTATGATAGTTGAACCCTCTAGAGGATTTTTAACAAATTCTATTTCTTCTTCGAATTCAGCTTTAAAAGATAGTATGCCTGGAGTTTTTACTTGACTCGATGCAATAAAATATTCTCCATTATCTCTTTTTAATACTGATCTATTCTCATTATTAGATGGAGCCACTTAACTTCCTAGCATTTTTCCTGAATTAAATATTTTTAATTTAGTATTATCAACCCCTTTTGTTGATATTTTATCTGTAGATAATTGAATATCAAGCTCCCAATTAAATTTCAAAGGTAAAGGAATCAACTTTTTCTTTGAAAACACAATTGTTAATGGTTGATTTTCCAAAACACCATTATCCATTACATTACCACTACTTTTTGATAAATTAATTTCTTGTCTAATATATATTCCTTTTTCTGCAAGTTTGAAACCATACAACCATCTTTTCTACCTCTCTTATTAAATTTTTCTACATTTTCTAAATCATCTAAATTCAAAGCATAATTATTTATTTTTGTAATGTTTGTTAAAACAGTAGATGGATCATCGCCCATTGAACCGAAAATATCTACAACCATTTTATAAGTATTTAATTTCATTATCACTAAAAGGTTGTATTGTTAATCTTATACGACAGATATAATAAATAAAAATCATGAATTAGTAATCCTGGTAGTATTTCTTTTTCCTCACTCTTATCACGAATTTTACCTTCAATTATTATTGTACTACCAACAGGTGGGTTGTTGATAGTATTTTTATCTAGTGCATGATCGATTTCAAATTTAAGATGAACTGCTTTTTTTTTCATGGGAAGAAATGCAATATGCTTTTTCTCTACTTCTTCTCATTAAAACTGCATCACCTATTAATTCATTGGAAGGTTGAGAAATTAACATTCCAATTATTATTCCAGAATTATTTATAGCCATTATACCAGCCCTTCTTGAAATAGTACTATGGGCTAATTTAATGTCAATATCCCACTCATATTTAGCTGGTATTGGAATCCATTTATTCTCTTCATATACACATGTGAAAGGTTTTCTTTCTATCCCTTCCACACCAGTTACTAGGTCTGTTAAATCAATTTCTTGTCTAGTAAATATTCCTTTTTCTGTAAGCTTTAAACCATATAAGCTATCCCTTTTTCCTTTATTATCAAATCCTTCTACATTCTCTAAAGCATCTAGATTTAGAGCATACTTATGTAGAGGTTGAACTGTAGAAGATGGTTCATCATCTGTTGATCCAAAAATATCTACAGACATTTTCTATTATAAAATATGTAATAAAGGTGAAACTATCTGTTGAATACTTTTCCCACTGTTTAATTATTTTAAAACATATAAACACAAGTGACCACAAATTACTGTATTAAAAGGTTGTATTTGATCAGTAGAATATTCTATATCTCCTGGTTTTTCTCTAAGATAATCAACCATTTCAAATGGAGGTTGCTTTCCAAAACTATCAAAATATATCTTATCATTATTATTTTTATACCACGCAACCCAATGGGTTCCCTTTGTTTTATCTGTTAGATCATCATCTAAATTCATTATTCCACATTCTTTTTTTTTTCTTGGTTTTTTGGTTAATTCTTTTCTTATGAAAACTCCTCTAAAATTAGGAATTTTTAACTTCCTAACAGCATCAAGTAATTGAAAGTTAGAAAGAGGTTCATTTGGTAATAATATGTTTTTTACTTATATAACCTGGCCATAACTTTGTTCTGTCATTTTAAACTATATAAAATAGACAAAGTCATGGCTAAGCTCTATTGTTCAAAATGTAAAAAGAAAACAGATACTTTAGATTTAATACAAACTAAAACTAAAAATAATAGAGATATGTTAAAAGGAAAATGTGTTGTACGTGGAACTGTAAAAAATAAATTAATTAAAGCTTTTGAACTGACTGAAGGAGAAAACTTAAATAGTATAATAAATAAACTTCCTATTGAACTTCATTTACCAGGACATAATTTTACAGGATCTGGAAGAAATTTATAGAAAAGGTTAAAAGATCCTTATGGAAATCCTCCTAATTTTACACCTCAACCATGGAGTAAACCAATTAATAAAGTAGATGAAGCTGCTACGCATCATGATATTTGTTACTTCAAAATGAAGATAAGAAAACTAGGAATGAAGTATGTGATGAGAAGATGTTACAAGATCTTAATATTTTAAATCCTACTTTAAGAGAAAGAATAGATAAATGAATTGTTGGTAATATTATTAAAGCTAAAGTAGCATTGGGAATGGGAAATTTTTAGTATAAAAAAATGGAACAAGTAATTTCTGATTTTATAAATGAAATTAAAGATTATATATCTGATGAAAAAATAAATAAATTTAAGAAAGTTGTTAGACATTTTGAGAAAGTAAATGGTTTGAAATTAAATATTGAGTGGGAAGATGTTTTAACAAACAATTAAAAAAAAAGTAAAAAATAGAGTTAAAATGATTCCAAAAGATTTAAGTCAAAGACTATTTGAAATATTAGATGTGGAAGAAGTTAAATTTAAAATTAATAATGAAAGTTCAGAAGATGAAATTATTGATATGTGTTTAAAAATATTAAACCATGTAGATGATATTGAAAAAAAAATAAAGGTTATTATTTTAATCTTGGATATTTATTAAGTATTCTTAAATCTAAATACAGTAGTGAGAAAGAGTTTCTGGTTTTTACTTAAGAAAAATTCAAAAGAATTAAATCAGCTATTAAAGATTATATAAGATTTTATAATAGTTGTAATCAGTATGCAATTTTATTAAATTGTAATTTATCATATAGAGAGATTATAAAAAATGTATCTCAAATAAAACATATTCTGAATCACCGCGGTGACCAAAATTAATTATTTTTTAGTTATTAAAATGACTTCATTTACTGAATACACAAAACATTATACACATTCAGTGAATGAAAATATGAGAACACTAAATTTTATAAATGGCTTTGATAGATAAAGCTATGAATATAAAAACTGAAAATCCTAAGATGACAAAAAAAGATATAGCAAAAAATGTAGATGTATCTGTAAGAACTTTGCAAATATATTCTAATGATATTAATGAAACAATGTTTCAAAAGAAAAAAAATTAAAAAGGGTTTTTAATCCTCAGAAATGTGATTATTGTGATTTTATTGCAAAGACTAAATCAGGTGTAAAAGCTCAAGAAAGAAGTAAACATCTATCAGAAATAATTGAAAATAGAGACATTATTGTAACAGACAAAAAGAAGACAAAAAGAAGACAAAATCAGACAAAATCGGACACACATAAACATGATAAAATAGGGAATGGAGAAGTGTCAATTGAAGAGATGAAACAACTAAAAACCATGTAGAAAATGGAAACAAATGAATATTTCAATAAAGCAAAAAAAAAAACAATTATACAATTACTTGAAGTTAATAATATAAAGGAAATAATTATTTTTCGGTTGAAGTTTTTGCTTTTTGTGTTTTTTAATAATTCTTTTTTTTTTTTTTTAAATTCTTTTCATCATTACTTTGTTTAATTCTTTTATTTTGAATTAGTTTTTTTTTTAACTTCTTCAGGATTATATTCTCCATAAGAATCTAATTTATCTTTTAGTATATCTCTTTCTGTTGATAGATCATATATAGTATCTCCTGCAATCTCCATTGCTATTTTTAACGTTTTATAAGTAATAAATAAAGATTCAGATGTAGCAGCTTTATTTGCAATACTTTATTGTTTCAATTTTTGAAAATCATCTATAATATCTTCATAAAACTCATTATAATTTTTTATGAATTTAATTATTTCTTTTAACATTTTAAATATATAAATTATATTCTTCTAAATATATTCGTCTTGTTAATATATTATTTAATAGTATTCTTGATTCTGGAGTTAATTTACATGGAATTGTTTGTTGTGTTTCTTTGGGAAATATTTTATTTATAACTTTTTCACCAGCTTTATTACCTAAATCTGTTGCAGCTTTTTTTCCAATATTTACAACTACTTCTTTCAGAGCATCTTGTGTAACTTTTGAGGTAACAGCAGAAAGTAAATTGTCAAAGAATCCTAATCCTTTATATTGTCTTTTTTTTTTTTTTTTTTTTCATAACTTCGTATTACCAACATTTTTTATAATTAATTTTAACTAGCCTGTTTCAGCATTGCTTGATACTCATTTTCATTTATTTCTTTTTGTGTATAAAGTTGATATGCTATATTCATCATTTCATTTTTTCCTGCTTGTTTACTTGATAATAATAATCCAAATCTGTTTATTAATTCATTAGGATCAGATGATTGACTGCTAGATGGAGTAATTTCCTTAATAGATAATGGTCTAGTTTTCCATATGTCACTTATTATATTTTTCCATTTTTTTTCCGGTACTGAAAGATTGTCCTTTACTTGGATCATAATCCACATACATGGCATTAGTAGCATATAATATATCTGCATACTTTCTTTTATCCTCTTCGGAATAATTTTATGGAACATTACGAGTTAGTAATTCCCATAAACCTGGAGTTCCTGTATATCTATTTTCATTTAAAATAATATCATTACCATCAATTTTTACTTCTTTAATACCAATAAAAAATTTATTATCCGTAGAACGAATACAATATTTTGTATCTGCATTTTCTTTATCTTCATATATTTTTTTGTAAATATTCTACAGCAATTTTTCCATAACTAGATAAATTCTGCGGAGGTTGTTCTATGGCAATTTGTCCTTTATTTGGTAATTCTAAAGCTAACTGAAAAGGTATTTCACCAATTGCTTTTTGAGTAACTTCAGCTGCTTTTTATTGACTTTCAGTTATAGGAGAAAGTCTTTCACACATATTATTTAATTGAATATTTCTTCTTGTTTAAATAAATTCATTAACCATTTGATTTTGTTCTCTTTTTTTCGGATCTGTGATATTTAAAAAAGACATTTTAAATAATTAATTTTGATGAATTATTATTAACTTATAATTTTAAATTTATATATATTTTAAAACTTAATCTTAATCTTTTAGTTTTGATTCTTCTAAAATTTTTTTTTATTTATTTAATAAATCTTGTTTTTCATTTGTGTGATTCTCAAGAATTTGTGCTGTAGTTATACGATTATGATGTCTTACTGCTTCTTTCATATCTCTAAATTTAGTTACTTCTTCTAAAATAAGTTTAAATTCTTCTTCAGATATTCTCCCGTCTTCAAGTGATTTGGAAATATGATTATGAATTGTAAAAAGTTTTGATTCTGATAAAATTTAAATCTGTCTATGTTTATCAGCTTTGTGTTGTAATTTTTTAATTTATATACTTAATTATAATACTTCCTGTTCCCATTCCTACGTCAGCAATTTCCATTCCTAAAACTATTTGTGCTGCAACAATTGTGGTTAATAAACCTCCTCCTGTAAAACCAATACCTATTGAAGCAGTTGTTAAAATTGTGTCAGTGGTTTAAAATGCTGATAATACTTTAGTATATGTTTTTTAATGTCTTTCTTCTATTTTCTTTATTTTTTTAAAAACAGTTTTGAATATCTATTATTTTTTGTATTCTATAATTGTTAGCTTCTATTGTGTTTTCTGGTGGTGCAGTAGGTTAAATAAGATATATATTCTTTCTTTTACTTCCAATTTTAAGGCAACAAATTTATTAAAATAACATATTAAGAACTGGAATATTTTTAACTAAATCACCTAGAAGTCCACTGCCATCATAAATATTTCCTTCTCTTGATAAATATAATCCATCTCGCCGTAACTCTAATCTATTACCTTTTATCGGACTTAATACAGTCCTTTTGCCATCAGATTCAATTTGACAGCCATTTCTTTTCAAATATAATCCGTTGCCTATAAATTTTTGAACACCACTAGAAACTAAACCAGTAAGTGCACCATTACCTAACGATTTTGCTACAACAGGAACTGCTGTTCTTAATAATGGTAATACCAAAGCATCCAGTGCAGGAAGAAAACCTCCTTTAATCTTCATATAATATTATATTTGTTTTTTACTTAAAGTAATATCAGCACCCTTATTTTAAGCAATGCTTTTTTCTAATTTGTTTATTTGTCTTTTTGTTAAGGCTAATAAATCATTACCTATTTCTGTAATTCTAACAGTAACCGGTGTTTTATTTTTTGAAGCTTTTTGTATTTTATCTTTTTGATTGTCAGAGATATTTAATTTTACTTGTTCATATGTTGTAGCCATTTTTTAAAGGATTTATTTACTCCTATATTTGATCAGTAATTTTTATTTTCAAATCTTAGTTTTGATATTAACAGGTTAAAAAACAAGGTTATGTGATTTCTAAACAATTTTTCTACCTGGAGATACATTTGGAAAGAAAGAATAAATAACTGGGTTTATAGACCCTTTCACGAAGCATCCATTTATAATGTTTAGATGAATTAAAATGCTACTGATATGCATAATATTTACAATATGTTCTAATTCATGAGTGCCAGATTAATGTATTTTATTTTGAAATCTTAATAAATCAGCAAATGTATTCTTTTCTATAAAATTTACTTTATATCCTGCTTTAATAGTCATTATTGATTTTAGAGTTTCTTTTTTTGGTTCAATTACTATACTAAAAGCTCCTATCTGAGAAGTGCCGGAAGCTTTTTTTTTTTTTTAATAGGACAGGATCAAGCAAACTTTGTATTTTTGAATTTAAAGCTCTAAGTTCATTTGATACTTCAGGAATAAATATTTTTACCCATGTTTGTCCGTTGTCTCTTGAATATTCAAAAAGGTTATTCTCTTTGCTAATATTAGGAAAAGAATAATACGTCTCCAAGTTAACTAAAGCGATCTCATAATGTTTATCTTTATCAAGTTCTAGTGAGGGAGTAAATTTTATATTAAATGACGTTTTATTACTAGAGACATGAATTTGATCTGAGAATTTAGGTTTTGTATTTTCAAATATTTGTTTGAGAAGGTCTTCTATTTTAATCAGGAAAATAAAAGATATCTAATTTAAATCTATATTTTTCATTGTATTTATTGCTATAATTATCTATAACAATAAACCCATATGGTTGTTCCTAACACTTTTTACAGTTTTTTAAACTCTTCTATTGGCATATCAGTGCTTGCGTGATCGTTGTAAATGTGATTAGGATCTTTTGCATCCTGTTTGAATAAACATATGAATTTTGCATTTTTTCTGATAGTTTGTCTCGGCAATTTAAAATAATTTTGTGCTAAATAAAAATAATCAACATTGCTGTGTCTGCCTCTGACATAATAATCTTCACATTTATTTTGTTTTTCTTATAGAAGATCATCAAATGTCACAAGGTTTTTATCTGTGGATTTAAGATCTTTTGGATCTGGAACATCGTTAGCATTTTCATAAAAACAACATTTTATTGGTGTTTTGGAGGAAGAAGATTGTTTTCCAGCTTCTTGCAATAATTGATGTGGTGCTACACCTTCACCTATTATATAATCTTTGTTTTTAAATACTTGTTGTAAAATTTATTTTGGTAATCTTTGTTCAAATCCTGTTTTAATTATTTTATATTCTGGCTGAAAAAGAAATTTTCCAAAGACTTGAAGATTATCATAATCTAAGAAATCCTTTAGAAGTAGATTTAAAAGTAAATTAGTTTTTCCACAACCTGATTTACCAACAATTAAACCCCTTATACTTCTAGGTAGTAGATAATCATTATTTCTGTTTGATATGTTTTTATTCCATGAGAATTCTTTAATACTCATTTTTCAAATGAATAATTTTAGAACCACTGATTTATATATTTTAATTTGAGACTATTTTGAATCATTTCTGACGGTAAAAAACGTTTTTATAAAAATTTTAAAATTGGGGTCTTTTTTAATATAAAAGTTTTAGAACCATTGAAGAAATTTCTTTCTCATTTGTCCTCATAAACCAGTTTATTTTGTAAAGACGTTTTATGGAATTTACATTGAAGGTGGTTTTCTCCCAACACAAAAGAAATTATTTTAGCGTGTGCGTTGAAGTGTGACGACGTGTATGTTATTTTAAACAAATAACCCGCACATGTTGGTCATAACAACTGTGTGGCAGGTTTGGTATTAAAAGTGCAAAAGACGAATGATTTCGTGTTTTGCACTTTAGTAAAACTATGGTCCACATCTCATTACAAAAATCATTTTAAGAATTTCCGAATTGACTGGTAAGTTTGATGTAATTCCCAATTATTATATTACAAGATATCTGAATTTTTAATTTTTTTAAAAGGTGATGGATATCCCAAATATATACTTTCAAATAGACCTTTTTTCTAATATACTTTTTTTTTCTTTTTTAAATTGTCATTTTAAGTCATACACTGAATTTTTTAAATTGTCATTTTAAGTCATACACTGAATTTTTTTATATTTTAAAAAGGTAGTGTGGTTTGCGCCACAGACACAAATATGTACTATCTAAAATACAAAAATTTTACTTTTTAAAAAATATATAAGAGGATTAGACGAGTGATATGGATAATTAGGATTGTAACAAAAATATTTTTTTATTATTATTTTTTCTTCAAAAACCGAACGAAAAGTGAGGTTGTGGAAAAAAAAATAATAATCAATAGTAGTTATAGTAATTACTGTCTCATGCAAGTCCATTTATAAAAATAAATTATGTTTTCTTCAAAAACCGAACGAAAGAGAGGTTTTGAAATATTTTTTTTTTTTTTTTTTTTTTTTATAAAATGAAGTGGCCTGAGACAGTAATTACTATAATTACTGCAGTCACCCCTATGTTCACCATTGCTGCAAGTATTGTCTGTTTTCCGTTACAAGTAAAATGATGAAAATAACTGAGATCATCTTTTCATTCTATGGTATACAGAGGTTCATGCAGGAAAAGCTAATGGCACCGTTCCTACACTATGGGCTTGTAAACGATTCAAACAACCACATGAACAAGTAAGAGTTGTTGTTTGCCCCTTTAAAAGCATTATCAGCATCCTACCACACCACCACGATCACCACTATCATCGTAACATGTAGTGGATCATTTGCAGAACATCACTCTCATCACGGCACGCCGCACAAAAAGAAATTTCGGTCGACTATCCCGCCTAGTGAACATCACTATCCCCTGTGTGTCAAATGGTGCCCCTTGTTAACTATCCCGCCTAGTGAACATCGCTGTTCCCTGTGTGTCAAGTTGTGTCCCTTCTTAACTATCCCGCCTAGTAAACATCACTGTCCCCTGCGTGTCAAGTTGTGCCCCTTGTCAACAATCCCACCTAGTGAACATCGCTATCCCCTCTGTGTCAAGTTTTGCCCCTAGTGAACATTGCTGTCCCCTGTGTGTCAAGATGTGCCCCTTGTCAACTATCCTCCTTAGTGAACATCGCTGTTCCCTGTGTGTCAAGTTGTGCCCCTTGTCAACTATCCCGCCTAGTGAACATCGCTGTTCCCTGTGTGTCAAGATGTGCCCCATGTTAACTATCCCGCCTACTGAACATCGCTGTCCACTGTGTGTCAAGCTGTGCCTCTTGTCAATTATCCCACCTAGTGAACATCGCTGTCCACTGTGTGTCAAGTTGTGCCCCTTGTCAATTATACCACCTAGTGAATATCGCTGTCCCCTGTGTGTCAAGTTGTGCCCCTTGTCAACCAGCCCGCCTAGTGAACGTCGCTGTCCCCTGTGTCAAGTTGTGCCCCTTGTCATGTTAGTGATTCATCTTGTGGCATCCATATTGCATATACTTCCGTAGTTGCTTTGTTTTCTGAAAGTAGAAAATTGTTACGTATAAACAGTATATTTTGTTATCACCTTGTGACGTTCAGTCTGTATATACTAGTGTAATTATGTTGTAATTTAAAAGTTAGATATTATTGCTACTTGTAAACTTTAAACTGTGATATTTATCCAGCTTCTATATATTTGGCTATTTTGTAATGTGAAGTTTGTCCTTTCTAGGACGAAATTTATTTGTTATTTGAAGCCCCGCCCTGGCTTTTGCCAGGGGCCGCAATATAGGCAGGCCATAAATGTGGCCAATTGCCTGAACGCGCTTTCTGAGACCTCTCCACGGCGATTCTCATCCACATGATGGCATTTTGTGTCATCGGGTGTTTGTCGCTTGTGTGATGTCCTGGTGGGGTAGAAAGTCAGTCAGTCAGTTGGCTATTTTGTTGTCTGAAACTTGAACATTGTTGTTACTTTTATAGGTTATATATCCTGTGATGTCAAGCTTTGTATACTTTTGTTTTTATTTTCTTTTTAAAAAGTGATATATTCTATTGTTTTATTTAATATGTTGCTTTTATAAAGTCAGTTATATTTTTCATATGTTGTCGGCAAAGAGGAGTTGGAGTCGCATCTACTGAGCATGTTCTCCGATCGAACAAGGAATAACCCTCTTGATGACAGGGGTTCGCCAGTGGCCTGAAGCGGCCTGAGTTGCCAAAGGCAAATTTTAAAATGATGCCTTCTTCTTGGTCTGAGGTGGAAGAAGTTGTGAAAAAAGCTAGCGGCAAATCAGCTCCAGGACCCAACGGTGTTCCGTACGTGTTGCACAGACGTTGTCCGAAAATCCTCCGAATGCTTGACCTCTTGTTAAGGCTAGCGTAGAGCCGAAAGTACATATGTGCCGAGTCGCAGAGAGCCCACGGAGTTTACATTCCTAAGGAGCGATACTCCTCTAATCTATTCCAGTTCAGACCTATCTCGCTGTTAAACGATGAGGGCAAGATATTTTTCTGGGTTATGGCAGGCAGACTCACACAGTATCTGGTGGCAAATAGATACATTGACACAACAGTGCAAAAAAGGTGGCATCCCGATTGTTTCCGAGCGTCTTGAGCATGCAACCATGATCTGGCAAAGTATCTAGAGAGTCAAGGCCTGAGAGAACCCAATTGCACGTGATATTGTTGGACCTCGTCGATGCCTATGGGTCGGTAACCCATAAGCAATTATGGCAGGCCCTTCACATATTCCCCGTACCGACCCTGAACACCGAAATGGTTAGGTTAGTTGCGTATCCTTTACAGGACGTTGCAGAACCAACCCCAACAGCCCCTAACTATTGTGTGGTTTTTCTTGTCAAATTTACGTCCAGTAGTTTGCCATTTCTTTATGGACTGTCGGCTTTCTTGATACCACTGTGGAAACCAACGCAAGTCGCATAGCCTGCAGCTGGGATCACCGAAATGATCGAGCAATATTTCTCAAATTTCGCCATCCACTTCTCTACCCTCCACGTTTACTACGAGATGGACTGAGCTCCAGGCTGGGATACCAATGGGATGTACGATAAAGCCTTCAAATAAGGGATCAAAGGTTAACGCCAATGCGTGCATTTATGGATGATACGACAGTATCATAATAGACAGTGAGGACCTTGTCCGCCTCTTCCTGAAAAAGTACAGGTAAAGTTGTGGCAACTAGATTCATGGTGCTTCAAGGGACTCGAACAGTACTTGGACAAGTCCACACTCTTACACTGAGTGTAAGCTTCTCATTCAGACGCCCACGAGATTCGTCTATCAGCGGTCACTTTCATGTGGGGCTGATTATGCCCGGGGAATCATAACTGGGAACAACACACGTTCCTCACTGTTGCAGTGACTCTAGTATTTACACTCACCTCGGTCGATCATATCATGGGTAGTCCATGTGTACTTTCATATCCTTTGACCTCTGGAACAGGTGCTTTCTAACTGCCAAGTTAACCCATAACAGAGACCCAAGTTCGAATCCTTGATAGGTCTGTGAATTTTCTTTCTGCAAGGGGCAAAATTAAAATCCTAGCCTGCACAGTCTGTGGCAAAAACACTAGCCATTCGGCCTTAAATTCTTAGCCTCAAAAACACCCCTGTCCCCCCCCCCCCCACCAACCGCATTAACCGCAAAAGTGGTATAAATACAGGCAGTAATGAAAGCTGTTAGTTGCCAACCTCCACATCTTCGGCTCATCTGCTGTCGCTTACCATAAATGATGTCCTTATGGACAGTCTTATGTTCTACAAGTGTGAGACAGCCGTCAGAGCTTTCAAAGACCGAACAAAGAGAAAATATGTATAACTGATGTTTCCAATGTTTGTAATCTTGTCTTGTAATTTAATACAAAGAATTTTTTTTTAAGGATCGCACGTGAAAGCGATTTAGCTTTTAGTATCAGTTTGTTTAGAATACTGTGTTGTTTTCTCTTCTTCTCTCTTCTGGCAGGCTTGCGCAAATTCAACTTGCTTCTACGGCATGTAGCTTTCGTTTACCGGCATGCATGGACCAGGCTAGGAGTGTGTTTAGTTCCTACTTGGCATCGGGAGGACAGCAAAAGTAAGTTAACTACAGAGACTTTCTGCCCAAGTAAGGTGACTACATAGAATTTCTGCCTAAATAAGGTGACTACATAGAATTTCTGCCTAAGTAAGGTGACTACATAGAATTTCTGCCTAAGTAAGGTGACTACATAGGATTTCTGCCTAAGTAAGATGACCACATAGACTTTCTGCCTACGTGTCGCGTGCGGATATGCACTAGAACGCACCAGTACTGAGCGAGCAAAAGGGACGTCCTAAAAATACTAATGCTGTTAAAGGAATGTATTCTAGGAGAGGAAAGTCGAAGTTTGGCCAAGCCTTGATGTCGATCCTTGAGGATGCTTTCGTTGCATAAAGTTGGATCCTTGAGAACGCTCTACCACGGGACTCAACTAGAAACCTCAGCGGAAAGCTCGTACTTTGTCTATTGCGCTCGACAGGAAGCCGGTATACTTAAGGCTGAACCATTAGGAGGGATAAAGCCTTGTTCAGACTGCAGAAGAAGAGATCGATGTGACTGTCCGGACTTCCAAGGTCGGACTGCGACCCCTCGTTTGAAAAGAAGATGTCAGTTGATGTACGAGCTAGGGCTGTACCGAATATTCGCTTCGTATTCGCTTCGGGGCCGAATAGTGGACCTACTAGCTATTCGGTATTCGGCCGAATAGTGGCGGGCGGGCCGAATACGAATAGTGATTTCTGCATACACTGCGATGGACTAAAACAACTCTCATTAATAATGTCACAATTTATAGCCGACTTTTCTTGATATTCGACGCGGCACCCCTGTTGTGTTAAAGGAGGCATGAAGAAACTTGAAAGTGTATCTCTCTGTGTGTGTGTGTGTGTGTGTGTGTGTGTGTGTGAGAGAGAGAGAGAGAGAGAGAGAGAGAGAGAGAGACAAAGAGCATGCATTTTTTTGTTCTTTCGGGGTGTTTTTCCCCACATCAAATTGAAGATATTGCACACGAGAATATGGAGGTGCATTTAAATTACATCGAACAAACGCCTGAACGAAAAATGATTTAAATGTGAATTTGGCACATGGATAAAATTAGATGAAAGATGCATTACTAAAATAAAAAACAAAATAGGACAGGCAAAAACTGCATTTTATATTTTAAAAAAAAAGAACATCTTGTGCAATATATCGTTGTCTTGCTTGCTACATACATCCAGATTTAACATATGGCTATGAGTCCTGGACAATCGGTAGCCAGGCCAAACAATTTTTTGAGGCCTCAGAGATGTGGTTTTACAGAACAATGCTTAAAATACCTTGGACAGCCTAAAAAAAAGCAACCACTAGGTTTTGAAAGAGGCGGGAGCCTGAAGACAACTAATCGCAGACATCAGAAGAAGACAGTCATCATTTTTCGGCCATCGTATAGAAAGAGTGAAAATGGAACATGTGGTGACCACTGGAAAAATTTGTGGAAGGAGAGATAGAAAAAGACAACGAGAGAAGATTCTTGACAGTCGTTGCATGTCATGGAGGTGAGTCAGCACACAAACTGATACATGCTGCAGGAGATCGCAGATTGTGGCGAGGCAAAATCGCCACACCAGTCAGCGAGGCACTTGATGATGATGATACACTATTCGTATTCGTATTCGGCCGAATAATTGGTCCCACTATTCGTATTCGGCCGAATAGTGAAAGCCACTATTTGGTACAGCCCTAGTACGAGCGGTTGCTTGTGTTGGCGTGTTTGGGTGAGTCTGGAGTTCGATTATTGCACATTTATTATTGATCAAGTTGTCAAGCAAAACACTAATTACTTATTCCCCTAGTCTTCAGCGTTAATTGCGTTTGGAAGCCTTTAACATTCATCATGTTCTGCCACACTTTGCTGGTGGCATTGTAATTTTTTTAATGCCGCATTTGTTACGTTAACGACGCCCTATTTTATCGTTGGTACGCACATCACAATGAAGCTGCCACACGTCACAAGTACTAAGAATACCCGCGTGCACATAATAATTCTCACAATATTAATAAGAGACTTTATTAACTAACATTATCCACCTTATCTTCTTTTTCATATTGGCGTTCACCGGTTGTGAACTCCAGCGGAAAGTTCTAGTTGTTCGTCCACTACCGAATTTCAGTTCTCCTATTCCAGAACCTGCCTGTTGCGTGTGCATCCGTTTGACAGATCTGACTGATTTGTATGCAGACTGTTGGTTCCTTGCCTCTCATGCAAATGTAATCTGACTTCGAAGGAAGTACCCAATCAGTCCACTCTTATAACATGCCTTTGGGTAGGCAGTATTCTTGATTTCTCTATAATAGGGCCCAGAAAGCCACACGGGGAATCCACCTTATAAAGTTGTTATTGATGTTCTTGGGTGCAGGCTTGATCCGGACTTAAAGGAAACAATTCTTTGCTACGGCATAGCTGAAGGTGGCCTACACGAATGGGAGGCTACTCTAGAGGTAAGCTTTGATAGACCGAGTCAGGTCAGTTATTAGCGCGTTCTACCCTAGTATTCTCAACCACACACCAGCTCAACTAACCAAACTGTGTTCCTTCTGACCCCGACAAGGGTTCCTCTCCAAGACCTGTCTTTTCAAACAATAATGCGATAACTTGTAGCCTGCCTCGCCTGAGCGTTTTGGAGGGTGTGGAGCTCTCTGACTGATCCAGTATCAGAGTATCATAACCAAAGGGACTGTACTATAGAGCTCATATTTCCCTCTATTATACAGGTAGCCTAGATATGAGGAAATCAAGTGATGCAACCTTACCTTTTTCAATTGTCCGGATCGGATATCGAATTCCCCCCCCCCCCCCCCCCCCCCCGCTTATAAATAACAAAACCATATCTCCTAGATCGCACACGCCAGCCATTTCTTAAAAAGTCTTAATAAAACGCCACCAAACATGGCAGGAAGAAATTGCTGTAACGTAGTGGCTAGAGACTCACCTGCCTGGCAGAAGATCTTGAGTTCGAATCCATGTCAAAGCAGAATTTTTATTCTTCGAAATTTATTTTAGCTCCAAAGTCGATTCAACCTAACATAGATGCAGATGATGCAACGTTACAAGCACAGTGATCAGGAGTTACACGACCTAAAGGAACCAATCTTCGGGTGAAATGCTGAGTAGGAATTAAATATTAATATACATACCCAAAAAAAAATTAATAATCGATGGGAGGGAACAACAGAGAAGATCTCATATAATATAGAAATGCTGGAACAAGTGTCTTCAGTGTTTGGTAAGTCGTTATAAATGTAGGAAGATGGGAATTGACATTTAAAAAAAGTAACTTCTTCTTCTTTCACGAGATTTAAGCTCTGGAGTAAAGTACGAGTTGTTCGTCCATTTAGACTTGGTTTTGTGCTGGACCTGACGTTTGCGTCTACAACCGTTTGCCTGGCTTGTTTGTGTGAAATCGGTTGTCCTTGCCGCTCAGGCAGATGCACCTCGACTTCGAAGGAAGCCCCCAATTAGTCTACTCCTACGACATGCTTGCTGGGCAGCCAGTGAGTCTGTTTTTTTTCCCTTTCAGTGGATGTCTCTGAGTCCACACGGATCAAAAAAGGAAAAGAAATGGGCAATTCTATTTTGAATCTCAAGCAAAGTTTATTTCAACAACCCATTAACATGACTATAGTCCAGTTTTATGTGGGGAGGGGGGGGGGGGGGGGGGGGCAAAAACAAAAAAATTCGCAGAAACATAAGACATTGAGATTTAAAAGAGAGTTGCTAAAAAAAAATACCTAGGTGAAATTTGTTCCACAAAGTAAAAGCATAAAGATCTTGTTTAAATTATACTGCAGGGAAACGATGAAGGCAAACCAGCGAGAGATAGACATATACATAGGGGATGGTAACATCAAGAGAGTGAGAAAAAGTGGCCACAGAATGTTTCCAACCAGGCGAGAGACACTGCATGCTGGGGATCCTAGAAGCCAACCTCATAGTGTTTACTGAGGGTTTTAGTTACCTAAGTAACTGGGGTCTACCCCAACCGCCCGCCCCCGCCCCTTTCCACCCCACCTCCTGACATATGTCGGATACTTTCTGAACAATCGTTGTATGATATTATTATTGCTTGTGAAGTGGTTTGTAAGAAAGATGCAAAGAATGCTATGGAGGGATAGACACACACAAAACACCGACGCACCCTCATCCCGACAGATAAAAGTCGCCAACACATTAAAACAGTTTGGTGTAGACGATCAGTGTCGTGTGTACACATTATGAGATGAAATGGGCTTGCGAACTTGGTAAAATTATGTAAGATTAATGGAAAGAGTGCAAGAGGAAGACAACGAGATAAATACCTCAGTGGCCTGGAAGCATGGATAGTGCGAGACAAAAAACATTGATCTGATCAGTCATTCTGGTGATCGTGTGAGATGGCGAAACATGCTTACTGGCACGGCACATGATGATGTTATGTTGTTGAATGTTGCATTTTTTAATTAAGAACGACATCACAGCACTCAGGATACTTCCATAAGCGCTCCGTCCCCATCTTCAGCAACAAGCGAAGAGTAAATATTCCGATGGTAAAAGTAACAGTCTGACTGTGTATCCGTCTCGCCCCTCGCCCGAGTGTCGAGCATCGGCCAGATCCCCTTGTAACACCACGCAGCGCCATTCTCCTTAGAACGTCATGATTTATCTGTTCCTCGGCACTTTTCAATCGCTCCTAAGAGGCCCTCACAACATCCAGCTTGTCATATATCAGTTCACCACCAAGTGGTGCAGAACCGGCCAGTCTATCCACCTGCTCATTTCCCAACACACCGGCGGGACCTGGAGAAAATATCCAAAGGATGCTAACTACCCAAAGGCCTCTGAAGTGATGCTTGCCACTCTGCACGGAGCATGCCTGTCTCCACCTTTCTCAGCATGCTCTGTGAGTCGGTTACAATGACGACATGTGTGTACAGCTGATTCTTAGCAGTGACTGCCTTCACCTCCACTCTCACTAGACGTTGTGATATCATATGCCAATCTTTGTTTCCCCAAGCGACGTCCATTCGCCTTCGATAGGAACGCCCATGCACTTCGTCTGCCTCTCACCACAGAGCCATCTGTATATACAATCACATCACTTGGGCGGAAATTGTCATGAATCATTTGTTGATCTTCTGATTCTGCAGCACCAGCTAGCCAGTCCCCGCACTCACGTCACAAGGTGATTAGAACCCTACACAAGTCTGAAACATAATCGGACACTTTGACCTACTCCTCTCCTCGCCTAAATTTATCAAGCCTGCACACATGTCCAAGTGTGTCTTCAGCTTGCGCCATCCAAGACTTTCCTCTTTTCAGTTTGTGACCCTTGGCTCTACCCAGGGCTACATGCAGGAGGTGCCTCTTGTCCGCAGCTACTCTGAGATATAACCTTGCTTGACAGAACTTTGGGCCTATCTGCAATAGTAGGCAGTGTAAGTATATATCGCCCATACATACTACCGGTGTATCTCTTGTATATTGCAAAATCACCCGCATGGCTTCATTCTGTATGCGTTCAAGTTTCATCAGCTGACTCTTTGATATGGTAAGCATGCCAAGTCCATAATCTATCACCGACAGGATCACATGCTGGAACATTGTGAACACCATTCTTTGTTCCATGTCCATTGCTGCCATCATCTTGAGAGCATTGAGTCCTTTTTGGCATTTCACTGCAACTGCATCCACATGATCCCTGAAGGACAGGCTTCGATAGAAATGAAACTCAGGTATCTCAGTTTTCTTTCTCTTTAAATGTTACTGTTAGGAACTGTGAGGTTTGGAACGCCAGCTTTTACAATTCTATTGTCCAGAGAACACAACAAAACAGCTGCCTTTTCTGAATTTATGACATATTCCATTTCTGCACAGCAGTCAGTCACTTTGTCCACAGTTGCTTGTAGCTCGTGAGCTATCCGTTGCCTCTCGCTCCCCTGCCTATATACTAGAACATCATCGGCAAATGTCTATATTCTACTAACACCTGGTGATTCAAGTTCTGTAATCTTGCTTGTATACACATTAAAGAACACTGGTGAAATTGCAGAACCCGTGGGTAGTATATGAAGATGATGGTATATGAATTATAATTACATTAGGATTAACTGCAAAAATGTACTTTCACATTTAGAGTTACAGAAATGCTACAAGTCAGGATGAGAGAAGGGCGTTGATCTCTGCTCTAGCCTGCACTCAAGACTTGCAGATTCTAAATCGGTGAGTTCGGATCTTTTGTTGACGCCTGCCATGTTGTTACTTTATTGTGCATAAAGCGATAACTCGACTACATATATCAAATCATATAGAGCGATATACAAGCGGCTTTATCTGTGGATAGTTAATAAACTGTTAACTCAAAAATATGCCATCTGAGATTGCATTCTAAAATTACAATACCCAGTGACTCAAAGACATTACTGGGGTGAAAATCAAACAGCAGCAGATAACATAAACCCTGTTCAACCGTCTAGCACAGTTTAGCACAGTACTGTGGCACCTAAAAGTTATACTTGGGCACCTCGAAGATAGATACTAGGGCACCTCACATTTATACTGGGAGACCTCACATTTATACTGGGAGACCTCACATTTATACTGGGAGACCTCACATTTATACTGGGACACCTTACATTTATACTGGAAGACATCACATTTATAGGGGGACACCTCACAGTTATATCGGGACACCTCACAGATGTACTGGGACTCCTCACAGTTATACTGGGACATCCTACATTTATATTAGGAACCTCGCAGTTATACTAGGGCACCTCACATTTATACTGGGTAACCTCACAGTTATACTGGGGCACATCATATTTACGAAATACCTGCTAGTGCGAATACAACTATTTTAACAAGATACACTAAAAGATGGCAGTCGTTGTTCCACTGCAGGACTGCTGTCAGCAGAATTAACACCTCAGAAATGAGAGTCAAACCGAAAGTAGTCACACAAACCTCTTTTAACAGCTGTATTAGGTCACTCTTACAGTTACAAATAACCCACAAGGATGGAGATGGGACAAACTGTTGTAATAGCCGTGGTGGTGTAGTGGCTAGACGCCCGTCTGCAGATGCGAACGTCATATATTGAAATCCAAACAAGGCCGGATTTCTTTTTAATGTGTAATGTATATTCAAGGAACAAAACATTAACGAAAGTGTATCCATCATAATTGTTAATCCTTGATATATAGCCTGCATTCAATGTGCCCATACATTTATTTCAGATTGTTTGACCTGATCTTCGCTGACAATGACACAGTTGACTCCTACGAGACATACCTGGTTGTGTATAGGGTTATCAAGAAACCAGAAGGTAGATCGTCGGCCTGGAACTTTTACAAAGATAATTACGAGAGACTGGTTAACAGGTAAACTACCAAGTGGCTGAAAATAAATGTTCCAAGTATTCGCGGGGGGGGGGGGGGGGGGGGGGGGGGGGGGGCATAGCATATACAGAGTTTTGTGTGTGTGTGCGTGTGTGTGGAAAGGCCATGTGCGATGACCTGAGAATAAATATACCGTATATACTGAGATATCTGTCTACAAACACGGGGAAGGTAAAATTTGGTTTTTGGGTTTAAAGAAAACAAGAATATTGTCCATAGACAAAAACTGGCTGTCATTCAAATAAAAAACAGTAGTTTGTGAAGGAATTAAAAATGTCACAAAATGTGTATATTTGAGCTCCTTGATAAACAGCACCGGAGACGGTTCAACAGAAGTGAAACAGAAGAATGACACAAGCAATGCCAAGATTAAACAGCATTAGCTGTCTATGGTTCAATACTAGCATGCATTTTCCCAGCACGGGTGAGAGTCGTTGACTATTTCCATGTCCTGAGGGAGGGGAAAAAAAGAGTTTTTGAGCTGAATTGCTAGAGAAAGATTATCAGAACATCATGGACGAAGCATAAAATAAATACTGACATTTTAAAGATCTAAACATCAAGGAAGATTGGGAAACTAATGAATAATTTTTAAAAATACAGATTTACGACAATGACTGCAGTAAAAAGGAGCCGATAATGTTTTTTTTTTAAACACTTTATCAGCTCTGTATCTCTTCAGTTATGTTATGTTATAGATGTTATCACAAACGACATGTATGAACATTGGGCATCCCCATACATGCTCAGTCCCCCGATGAAGTAGCCACTCCAAGGTCCATCTACTGATTGTTCCCATGAGGAGTTGGTTGTAGTATCTCCTGTCTTTACCTCAAGACGTCATAGACGTGCTTCACCAAGCCTAACTTCTCGGTCACGCAGTCGTGTTAGAGTCAGCGATTCACCGTTATCCCCTAGCCTAGACCATACAGCTTTAATGCTCTGTCCATGCTTTTTCCCGTTTACTTTAGTGCATTAGCTGGTCTGCTCATTTCCATTGACTCCCGCCTGCACAGGTGTGTAGATCCAGATGATGGAGGTTAACTGTGACTTTCGAATGCTTTCTACCCATTCGGAGCGTAGACTCTCTGTATTGATTTTGTGAAGCACTCTCAAAAGAGTCTGAAACGATTACCGCATGTGTGATCGCCTGTTCTGCTACCTATACAAGTGCTCTGGAAGCAGCAGTAATGGTCATGCTTGACTTAATTGTCTGGTAAGCATCGCTATCCTTTTTTATTGTTTTCCCCATCCTTTGTGTCGAGCACGCCCATGCTGATCTTGATCCGAGCTTTACGCAAGCCCATTAAGACGCGTTGAGGTATCCATGCCCACGTTCCGCGTTTCATCGACACTGTTGTTTCTAAGAGCGCTGCAGCGATCCAGTTGACTGATTTCGTCTCTGTGTTTTACCATCACCAGTCTGATGAGCATGTTGTATGGAACGCTGTTGTACCCGTTGTACATGTCAGTGGCGGCTGCGGCAGTTCCCTCTCCTGTTTGGACGCCTTTAGACATGTCGTAAACAAATACTGCAGCATTGCATTAGATATCTCTGCCCGCCCTGTACCCACCTAGTTTAGCTGTTGAAAGACCACATTTTTCTCATTTGTGGGTCAACTTTCTATCTACGATTTTCTTAATTAATTTTTCTACGGTGATCTGATGTGTGATGATTCTAAAGGCGTTTTTTGTTTTTCGTTGTATTTCCCAGGCTTAGGAAGGGGTGTGAGGCAGCTGTGAAGCCACTCATCAGCGACATTGCCGCTTTTAAGGTTTTTGTTAAATGCCCTAGATCAACGGTTCTCAACCTTTGGGTCATGACCCTTTTGTTGGTCGAACGACCCTTTCGCAGGGACCGCCAAAGACCACTGGAAAACACATATATAAGTTGTGAAGCAACAACGGAAATAATTGTATGGCTAGGCGTCGCCACAACACTAGGAACTGTATTAGCGGTAGCCGCATTAGGAAGGTTGAGAGGCACTGCCCTAAAAAGTTCTGTTGTGTTTGTTTCCTCGAGGCATTTGAAGTCAATGTATCTGATACCATGGACCCTGGGGCTTTGTCGGGGCAGGTCTTCATTATAGCTCTGATGTTCCATCAATTTCAGCTATGTGCATGTCAGGACTAGGACTGCTCACTGCCTCAAACAGTCAGCTGGTCAAACTAGAGCGCGTACAGAACGCAGCTATAGGGGTCATTCTGAGCCGTAAAAGAGACACCTCAGTGGTGTGTATGCAATACATCCTTAGTATTCCAACTGCAGGTAGGTTTGAGGTGTCACCGGCGACGTCATACCTTAGAGTAGCTGCAAACACAGACCACCCTTTGCACAAAGCACTGAACGCAGTTGAGGATCGGCGGCTGATAAGAGGAAAGTCATGGACAGCTCAGAGGACAAGATGAGAGAAGATTGCACCCTAGAGATCATTAGGTGAGGAGTGGAGTGGGTCAAAACGCCAGCGGAGCAGTCAGACTCCTGTGGTGTTATCATTACAGTGATCCGGAAGTGCAGAGAGTGGCTAGCAGGTGCAGCGGAGGAGGAAAGTCAGCAATTAATTCAAGATAATGTTCGCTCAGTCGTGTGATTGTTTCTAAAAGCTAATGATCGACGTTTGGTGCACACAACATTAGGCTTGAGAGTGGAGGTGAAGACTGTCACTGCTGCTTTTGCGATGGTTAAAGAGCACGACACACACACACACGCACACAACCACACACACACATATCGAGATTGTAACTGACTGAGAAAGCTGAAAGGGGGGGGGGGGTGACGACAGGCATGCTTCGTTCAGAGTGACGAGCTCCGCTTAGGTGAGATGTATTGTCTAAATATTTTCTTCCCATGTGTCGGTGTGTTGGGAAATGAACAGTAGGACGGGCCGGCTCTGCACAATTGCATGGAATACTGATGCATGCTAAAGAAGAAGATGTTCAAGGCCTTATGCGAGCACGTGTACAGTTCAAACGAGCAAAAAGACTACAAAAGTCGGGTGGGAGACAGCGAGGAGTGACAAGGGGATTTGGTCGATTCTCGAAGCTCACAGGAAAGGCAAGACGGAAGCATAAACAATCATCTACTTGCACCATTGGTGTTGGAACTCTGCACTGGCTGCTGAAGATGAGACGGAGCGTCGATGGGAATGTAACTAGTGCTGTGATGTCAGTTAATGAATCAACTCAATTCAAATCAGATCAGTTCAAGGAAGACCATGAACCACCCTTCTTTCTGCAAGGCTTTCACAATGGTTCCATGTGGCTGGTTCTTCTTCTTCTAGTATTGAGCTGGCATCTCTACAACTGAAGGTTCTCGTATGCGGGGTCCATGTGACTAGTGACTCGTCCTTTGAGTCTCAAAGACTGGAAGTTCTCTTTGAGGGTAAATTTTACTAGTTCCTCCTCTTCCAACTCTCGTAGACCAAAGGTTCTCTCGTCTGCAAGTGTCCTTGTGACTAGTCCCTCTTCTTCTAAGACTCAAAGAAGGAAGAAAGCCTAAGTGGTTTCTTACACACTATTTATACTGAGTCACTGGCATGTATGGAATGTGTTTCTACTCACTGAAATGCTGCTAGAAAATGCTAGTACGGTCAATATGTTTGCTGTGTAGGTTCTAACGTTGGATTTTCTAAATGCGTCTCGATTTCATCAGATATCTATCTCTACACCTAATTATACTAATTTCACTGACAGCTGGCCTCCTAGAAGTCTTCCAGAACTTCTAGAAAGCTAGTGCGTCAAGGCTGTCTCTCTTTTATATGTCATGTCAACGATTACATCAGATGCTATTTATAAAGCTAGGTTATTCATTTACAAATAACTGTCTGCTAAAAAAAAAAAAAATGATGGTCATAGAAAAGTGAATGTCAAGGTTGCCAAGATTTCCGTTCATATAAACTTTGCGCCCAATGCTGCCTCCTAGCAAACACGTTATGACGTTTTCCTGTTACCTCGACAGCGAAGAGTTTTACTGTGTACGCTTCATCGCTCCGCAGACTGGCCACCATGTCTTTGTATTTCTCAAGCTTATACAGAGGATTTTCTTCGATCCGTGACACGTAAGGCACGCTGAGCTCTATTGGGACGAGCTGGCGTTTTCCCACAGACTGCAAAACTATGTCTCGTATCAGGCAAGTCCATCAGATTGGTTCGGGGTATTTATCGAAGCCACCTAGGTCTACCGCCTGTTGCCAGTCCCTTGCACAGTCAAGTACTGATGGAGCGTATGCGACTTCGTTGAACGTATCTTTAGAAATCTGCGAGCCTTGAGGAAGCACATGGGAAAGATGTTAGTACGACTGTAGCATCATATAGCTGCAGCATCACTCACTTGATAAGGGATGTTGATTTATATACCTTATACTGCTAGTTCATGTTGGAATTTACGCATGCCAACAATTGTTATCACCAGGAGCTCGTACCTTGGTTGTGATCAGAGATTAAGCTCCATTATCAATCACTTCAACAAAGAAAATGAGATCGCTGAAGTAAGTCTTAGTCCACTGCCTGCCTTTATTTGTAGAATAGTTCAGTAATTGTTTCTCTGGTTGTGGCTGGTTGGTTGTTGTTTTTTTTTTTTTAAGGTCACTGAGTGGTTGGTCAGCTAATTAGCTATTTGGTTAACTGGTTTCTTGGATGGTCTATGGGCGGTTTGTTTTCAGTGTTTCGTGGCCTAGTTTGTCTGGTTGGTTGATTAATACGTTGGCTTGTCTGTGAGTGGTTGGCTGACTAGTTGCTGGTTGTATGGTCTGTTGACAAGTGTCTGGGTGGTTAGTGGCTAGATTGACTGAACGGAGGTTTGGTTATTATTTGCCAGTTTTACGTAGCATTGTGTGCAGTGTTAGTCCAAGACTTATGCCATTCTGTGCAGTGTTAGTCCCAGACTTATGCTATTGTGTGCAGTGTTAGTCCCAGACTTATGCTATTGTGTGCAGTGTTAGTACCATACTTATGCTAATGTGTGCAGTGTAAGTCCCAGACTTATGCTATTGTGTGCAGTGTTAGTCCCAGACTTATGCTATTGTGTGCAGTGTTAGTCCCATACTTATGCCAATGTGTGCAGTGTTAGTCCCATACTTATGCTAATGTTTGCAGTGTAAGTCCCAGACTTATGCTATTGTGTGCAGTGTTAGTCCCAGACTTATGCTATTGTGTGCAGTGTTAGTCCCATACTTATGCCAATGTGTGCAGTGTTAGTCCCAGACTTATCTCACTGTGTACAGTGTTAGTCCCAGACTTATGTCAATATGTGCAGTGTTAGTCCCAGACTTATGTCAATGTATGCAGTGTTAGTTCCAGACTTATGTCAATGTGTGCAGTGTTAGTCCCAGACTTATGTCGATGAATGCAGTGTTAGTCCCAGACTCATGTCGCTCTATGCAGTGTTAGTCCCAGACTTATGTCGCTGCATGCAGTGTTAGTCCCAGACTCATGCCAATGTGTGCAGTGTTAGTCCCAGACTTATGTCGCTGTGTGCAGTGTTAGTCCCAGACTTATGTCGCTGTATGAAGTGTTAGTATCAGACTCATCTCATGCCAATGTGTGCAGTGTTAGTCCCAGACTCATGCCAATGTATGCAATGTTAGTCCCAGACTTTTGTCGCTGTATGCAGTGTTAGTCCCAGACTCATCTCATGCCAATGTGTGCAGTGTTAGTCCCAGACTCATCTCATGCCAATGTGTGCAGTGTTACTCCCAGACTCATCTCATGCCAATGTATGCAGTGTTAGTCCCAGACTCATGCCAATGTGTGCAGTGTTAGTCCCAGACTTATGTCGCTGCATGCAGTGTTAGTCCTAGACTCATGCGAATGTGTGCAGTGTTAGTCCCAGACTCATGCCAATGTGTGCAGTGTTAGTCCCAGACTTATGTCGCTGCATGCAGTGTTAGTCCTAGACTCATGCCAATGTGTGCAGTGTTGGTCCCAGACTTATGTCGCTGCATGCAGTGTTAGTCCCAGACTTATGTCGCTGCATGCAGTGTTAGTCCCAGACTCATCTCATGCCAATGTGTGCAGTGTTAGTCCCAGACTCATCTCATGCCAATGTGTGCAGTGTTAGTCCTAGACTCATGCCAATGTGTGCAGTGTTAGTCCCAGACTTATGTCGCTGCATGCAGTGTTAGTCCTAGACTCATGCCAATGTGTGCAGTGTTAGTCCCAGACTTATGTCGCTGCATGCAGTGTTAGTCCTAGACTCATGCCAATGTGTGCAGTGTTGGTCCCAGAATTATGCCAATGTGTGCAAAATCAACTGTCGCATGTTACCTGTATGTCCATAAAAAAGTGATTACTTCGGGGGCATCATATTTCCGAAAAAGAGGAAGAGAGAAATGTCATAGCTGTTGCTACAAGGCGAATCGGCTCACTGACTTAGTCTATATGAGCACACTATCTAGGGCTGTGCAGTGACACACTGACTGAAGTGCAGATTACAGGGGCTTTAGAACAAATTTGAATCGGAAGTTTAGGATTCCGACCTACTAACGCTCTAAAGCATCCATATTGGTGGCGATTTTAAAGCACTTCGGCAGGTTGTGTCGGGATATGATAACGCTATCCGTCTGTGGAGTAAACATCTTGCTGCTCATTGTGGCTACTTTACAAGCTAGTGTGTATTCTCTGGCAGTGATCGAGTTATAGTGTCTAGACAGGCGTTCTGTCATATGAGTTACATTTGAGCCAGTGCCTGTAGGACAGTTAGCCAAGTCCAAGTCCAAGTCCTTTTGAAAAAAAAAAAAAAAAGCTCGACCACGTTCAGACTGCTGCTAGCTAGCCGAGGCTGCTAGCAGTCTCCGCCTATATTTGTGGTCTGGGTTATTTGCGTCACTTTCGTGACTGAATACTAGTGTTTGTGCCATTTCTGGGCTTGATGCTTCCATCCGAATCAAACCGCTCGTCCTGTTGTCACTGGTGCATGTCTTCCTTCTTCTTTCTTGGTGTTTCCTGTTTGTTCTGTCTCCCTTTGATCTGGCTAGGCGTATCTCGAAGGAGAGCGAGCTTCCATACACAACGTCCTTTCGACCACCATTTATTGGTTTAAAATTTTAAGTATTTTAATTTTGCCAAAAAGTACTGAAAACAGTTTTTAAATTTGAATAGTTCCGAAATGTGAAAATTTTCCGCGTGTGACCATAGTGGTCTTATAGTTGTTTTCCTGTAATATGAACGGGTTAGTCATGTAATGGATATGTGTGTGAGAGGTTTTGTGGAGCCTTAAGCGGGTCCAGTCGTAATTTTTTATTATGTGATCGGGTTGTGTTGACATCTAAGCTCCGGTGTACATAAATACCATATAACCGGAGCATCCAGCTCACGCTTTGAGATCCAAATATTCGGCGACGAGAATTGCTGTGGCATGTTGGGTAACGAACTCAAGTGCTTTCTGTCGGAATGGGTTGGGGGGCTAAACTCATAGTGCATCCGTAAGAGTTAGGGAAAGGTGAGGGGAAAGGGGGTGGGAGGCCATTCAGTCATTTCTCGTCGTTGCCGTTTTGCTGGATTCTAGCGTGGCCTTTTGCCGGGACTATGTATATCACGTTACCAACCTTTGCTATCATCCCAGTGATGGGTGTCACATATCACTCCTGTCGCGTGCCTAATGTAAAGATTTCTCCTTCAGAACCAACAGCACTCAGAGATAATTATGTTGAGTCGTTTGGCTCGTATTGGTCTAAAGGATTCCCCGTGGCCAATATACGCTCAACTTATCCCTGGAGTAGGGCAACTCAAGTATTGGCACTACAAAATATATCAGTATATAAATACAATATTTCTAGGCACACTTGGCTGGACACCCCCACTACTTACTAAAGAAAGCCCCCAGGTTATGATAGTTCATTATCATGACCATGTTAACACATATAATGAAGATACATACACATACAACTGCTAAACACTTAAGAAGGTGACATAGAGAAACCTAAGTCAGCCATGAAAATGAATGCATGTATTTAGTATAATATCTGTACAAAAACAATTGAAGTGAATTCCAGCTATCAGTGAAAGAATCTCAGCACTAATGTCTAGATCCCAAGGACTATACAGACAGCCGGTCCTGGAGGTGACTATATGTCATCATTGGAAACAAGGAGCTGTGAGGAAAACAACATCATGCGAAGCATCAGACTTAGCTTCTATCCTTTCTGTCTATGATGCCTCCTTCAGCTCCGGATGATTCGACTGTCTTTGATTCTGGAAATTCTGCTCCACTGGATCAAATAGTCAGAGAGTACCTCACCATAGAGGACACAATACTGCACTGGTACTTAGCAAGTCTCTATCACCAAGTAGAACACAAATTGTTTGTGAGTCAAACCTAAGCTCTAGCACTGGTAGGCTGTTTGAGGTACCATCTCCCCCATGTTGGAGATATCAGGAACCCTCACAGGTGTTAGCTGGTGGGTAACAGTTAGTTTCTGGTGGTTTGATGGTTGGTGGGTGTTGGTTGGACTGTGAAACTTCTGCCAGCTCCTCACAAAAGATACATCCTGTCAAGAAAATAACTCAACATTAGTCATCACCAAGAGGGTAACATCTTGACAGGAAAGCCAGAACAAGCATCAGTCATCAACCCCCATCTGCTGACTCCCCCCTGCTCTCCTGTTTCATTCCTCAGATTGCCTCTCCAGACCAAAAGACATAAGTCTCCTATATTTATCTGTCTGTTTAGTGCAAGAGAAGGCAAGTCAGATATACAGTGGAGATAGATAAAGTGGTCTAACACATATGTCACTCTCTCTCTCCCCCTCCTCTGCACACAGACACCAATATTTACTGTCAGTACCCGCCTTCACTAGCCTCTCAACCGCCCGTCTTACCATCCACTGATCTGGGTCAAACACACACATACTTTGATTAACAAAGCCCTGATCCAATTCTGTCCCCATTTCGTATGTACAGATTCTCTGGTTAGTTTAAAACGTACACAATTGTAAGGGTATTAAGTTTTATCAGTATGGGTGGTTTATTGAGGGCATAAGCTATTTAGTCTGTACAGGGGAGGATCTACGTTCGAATCCGCTTCTCTAGCGATCAAGAACGGTCGAACTAAGTGGGATCACACAGCCGATACTGATCTCTCTACAACAGTGACTACTTTACAGACATCATTCTAGGTACTCGTAAACTATAATTAACTTACCCAAGCATATGTAAAAACTGAGACATTCCAGATTGCCTTGAAAAGTGAAATTTAAACAGGCACAGATTAACACATCTGGACTCTTGAGAAGCTGGCAAAGAGAATAGCGTCACTTAGACACTTCAGGCGTTGGTAACAAAAGAAGTCCCTTGTATACTGGGGCAAGGAGTAAATCGGTTTCCAAGAAACCTCAAATAACTCCCTGAATATATATCGAAGAGATATACATTTAAAAGTGGAGTTTAGTTAAAGTAACCAGAAAAGGTAGACATAATAATGTTGTCCAATAAAGGCCTATATATATAGATATAAGGGACTATATATTTCCGGGCGAGTCCAAGTTTGAATTTTGTGCAGATTACAGGTAAGACAGGTTATCAGCCTTACAGACCGATGCGTAATGGCTATCATTTCACGACAATGGGGTGCTATTGGTGGTTATGCGTTCTAGTCCTGTCATTATCGAGTCACTTGTTTTCCCTATTTGCTGTCAGTCATATCTTGTTGTGAGTCCTGTCGGTCATGTGCATGCTGTGGAATGGGATGGTTTTGTGTATGAATCCCCAGAGTATATGGACGCACCCAACTAGGTGTATGCGTACATGCACTCGAGTACTCATACACGCAGACAACACTACATATTTGCACGTCCTTTCATACTTATTCGTGTCTGCATACCTAATTGACATTACGTACACACGCAAACTCTTTCATATGCGTCTACCAATGCCTATACTTACATTCATTAAAAAAAAAAACGAGTGCATCCACACGTAGTGACATTCACTCTTCCATGTCTTGTGCGTTTTAGTCGCTATGTCTGTAATTTCGTCTGGTCGTGTCACTTTTAAGTTATGTCCCGTTACTGGTATGTGACCTGTCCGGTACTGTTTTATCATGTTCTGGTGGATGGTGTGTGTTGATAACGTTCTTGCTGCGTACACACTTCATTCCATTTGTTCTCATTAATTAACAGACATGCAGCAACATAATTTATGGGTATTTTGAGTGCACTGTCATTCATACACACACAAATATATAAATATACATGCTCCCATATATATATACACACATGCACACTCATACCCACATACACATGCATACAGTAATACATTTCGATATATATGTACTCGTTCATCTTTACCTTTCGAACAGCTATATTCCCACTTTCCTGTCCATACGTGATCCCTTACCATCCGCCTACATACACCGTGTCTTATGTATCCATCCTATACATAAATGCACTCCTACTACACGCACTCATCCTTGTGTATGTATCCATGTTCACACCTATGCAATCATACTTACACTACCTCCCTTACTCTAGGGAGTCCAGAGTTACCATCTGATCAGTTCCTTCTGCTGTACTGAGTAAATCCTTAATCTGGTCTTTTTAGTTTTGGATTGTTTTAATAAAGAACTGTTTAACCAGTTTTTGGATGTCTTTATTGATATCTACCTTTAAACATTTGTTTGCAGTAATCTGTTGTTTGCGTTTTAGAAAATACTCCTCAATGGGTCTCCTCTTTAATTTATATTTAGTGCAGTTTATTATATAATGCTCTATTGTATTATCTTGAAAGCAGTCCAGACATAGTGGAGATGTAAATTTCGCTGGATGCCACCCTAACCTAGCTCTCCATAGTAGTTTGTTAGCTGGGATTTTCAGTTTGTCCCGTACCTGTGTGTTAAGGCTGGGCTCCTTAAGGTTGTTGTAGGCATCTCTGCCTTTAGTGCTCCCTTGCCATTGAAGTTTCCACATTTTAATTATATGTCGTTTGATTATGCTAGTCCTTTCAGTTTTTCCAAGTCCTACATCTACTTAAACATCACATTTAGCTCCCTTTTGGCTACTATGTCAGCCTTTTCATTGCCTATTAAACCTCTGTGTGCTGGTACCCATGCAATGGTGACTTGGCATCCTTTATTCTTGAGCTGGATTGTTAGATTTAAGATTGTTTCTTTAATATCTGGTCTTCTGCTAGTTTTATGTGTTTTTCATGTCTGCACTGAGGACAATGAATCTGTCAGTATGGTAAATTTAGTTGGAGGTTTATTAATTACCATCTCTAGTGCCTTCATTATGCCGACTAGTTCTGCTGTGCATACTGCCACGTGATCTGTTATTTTATATTATCTTTGCATATTCCATTGTGGGATCATTACTCCTGCTCCTACTTCTCCTGCTTCATTCTTAGACCCGTCAGTGTATGCAACCAGATTGTCTGATCGGATCTGGTCTATGTATTCTTCTGTTATTGTTTTGGCTTCAAATGTTTCTGTATTCTTTCATCAGACTCATGTCTGTCCTGGGCAGCTCTAGTCTCTATGGAGCGATTTGAGGGACAAACCTAACGCGTGCCTCTAGAGTCCTAGCTAAGTCCTCATCATCGTTAATTTCTAGGGGCAGTTAGCAGCTGTGTGACAGTGTTGTTTGCCAATGGGTTGGCTGGTTGGTTGATTGGTTTTTTGTCTGGTCTCTTGTTGGTTGCTTGGTTGGTTGATTGGTTTTTTGTCTGGTCTCTTGTTGGTTGCTTTACTGATTGGCTGGATGTTTGTGCAGTTTGTTGGAAGGTCCCTGAGTAGTTAATCGACTACTTAGCTGGTTTAATAATAGGTTTGTTGGATGGTCTCTACGTTGTTACTCGACAAATTGACCTGTTTGGTATTTTATTTGTTGGTTTGTCTCTGTCTAGCTGGCCGACTGGTTGGCTATTTGTTTAGTACATTGGCTGTTCTCTGAGTGGTTGGCCGACTTGTTGGCTGTTTAATTGTTTAGTATGTTGGCTGGTCTCTGAGTGGTTTGCCGACTTGTCGGCTGTTTGTCTGGTATGTTAGCATTTCTCTTGGTTGCTGGTTGCGATGACTTTCTTTTTATCTTCTATCTGGCTCGCATCATCGCACGCTGGCTATCTCACATACCGACATCACACGACGAGCAGAAAATGGACTACTGGAAAAACAAAACGATACTGTTCAGCACTTTAATCTTCTACTCGCGGCTTACACAGCCGGCACATGAAATAGACTACTGTCCAGGCACACATTATAACTCAAATATCAAAAGTATCCATTATTACCTTTTGTCCGAAATCACAATCATCCTACACTATCATAATGAACGAAAACACAACAGCTGTCCTGACAGAAAAAACTAACATGGCCCGCAGACATCATATTGCCTGCCAGCTTTTTTGCCAAGTTGGACTGGAACAAATTCACTCAACACATGTTGAATCCACACATCTTCCATCGTTGTCCATGCACTCTGTTCCTGGACCCAAACGAGACTGCCTCTCAGCCCTTTCTACGCTATTATATAGTCTTCTAATCCCCACTTCGTTTTTCCCGAATATTCCGTGTCCCTTCTGTCTCACGAATTCCATTTGGCTGGACATGGTGCGTGGCACGTGATTCCTCGTACTTCGCATGAAGTTCGACAGTCAACGTTTCTATTCACGTGAATAATTATGCTTCACACAAAGTTTGACTATCAGCCTTTTTCTGTAACTCCCGTGAAGTTCAGACTCAACAATCCCCGTGCCGTCCCAGTTAGAGTCAAAATATTCCACTCACATTTATTACTGACGTCATCTGTCGGGCATAAATTAACTGGGAGAAAATGAGATTCACTACACTGGTGGAGAGGCTGGCTTATTTGTTGTTTGTTTGGTTGGCACGTCTCTAGGGGAGGAGGAAAGTAGCTAATTAATTAGATGGTTCTCATATTTGTTGTCTGGTCTCTTGGGATTTGGTTCACTGACTGGTAGGTATTTGGTTGACTGGTTGACTATTTGAACGATTGATTGGTTCTGTTCATAACTGGGTGGTTGGGTAGTGCGTTGCTTAATGTGCTTATTATTTGTTGTGTGCTAAACCCAACTGGTTGTGTGCTAAACTCAACTGGCTGTTCATGTGTACCAGACGTTCAGATGCGTGATCGTGTACGCCAGTCGAAAAAGCGATAGATGATGATGATGATGATGACAGAGACGAGTGCAATGGGTCTACGCTACTTGAAGTGTGAAACAATTGTTCTAGAGAGATTAACTCGCGGAAAACTCGCGGCTCCACGGGGATAGTGAGACCCAAGTGGACAGGCCGTTGAAAGGTTAACCGTGCCCAAGTTAGTGCCTGTCGGTCAATGAGATAGAGCGAACGTTTGTCAACGGGCGTGACGGTTGTCTGTATTTGTGTGTAGTATTTGCATTCCGTTGAAGAGTTTGGACTGTGTCGTTATGTGTCAACAAAACGTCACCTGGTGCGTTTATCAACTAATAAACTGACTGAAACACTACTGCAGATGATGACTAGCGAGTTGCGTTGACACTTTTACTACAGGGCTATCCTCCGAATATCGATCCAAAATTATCGAGGCCGAAATTATACCCTAACAGGGCCTCAGTCACATGTCACTTGCTCATTTCCGGCGACTTCAGCTACCGCTGAGAGTATTCCCCCACGCCGCGTGTATTGGGGCTAAACTAGATGGCTGGGACTCACGAGCAGCAGCTTCCGCATCTCCTGCAACTTTCTTCGTTTTATTTGCTCGTGAGTCCCAGCCATCTAGATTAGCCGAAAATCCACGCCGCATGAGCGGCGTGTGGGATACTCTCGACGGTGGCGGTATAGTCCCCAGAAGTTCGCAATTCGGCGGTGGCAGAATAATCCCCTAAGTACGCAATTGACACGTGACTGAGGCCCTGTTAGGGTATATTTTAGGCCTCGATAATTTGGGACCCTTATTCGGAGGAAAGCCTATTACAGTGTTAGCTGTAAACGAGGTCGACTAACTACTGTGATCTGTGACATTATGGATACTCCCCTTAAATGCTCGGCAAGAGTGCGGTGCATCATTGAAGCATTTCCCACGCTTCAGTGGTCAGCTGGTTGGTTGTTTATTGTGTTAGTTGACACCAAATCAAATGACGTTGCAATACATTAAATTGTTTTGTTGATTTCTTGAACAGGTCAGAGATTTCCGCACCAGAAACTGCCCAAGTTATGACACTGCAGCCTTTGAGGAAAAGGTGGTGAATCCTATAAAAGCGAATATTGATTGGGTTAACATTCATGGTCCAATCATCAGACGGTGGTTAATTAAGAACGGGATGTTGCAAATATAAGGATTAATGAATTAAATGAAATATTTTTTTTAAAAAGGACAAATAAAGTATTTCTGCCACACTAACAAGCATAGAACTCTTTAGAAAGCAATACTGGAGCAAAACGTCGATTGTAAGACAGTAATGGTAGACAACAACACACGTGGGAGAACAACATCTAGAGATGGATGAACAGCAGTTGGAGAAAGTGTACTACCCAGGACATATGCATGTTAAAGATCGATTGAAGCCATCCTTCACTGTGGAGACAGCACCTGACTGATTGATTTTAAAACAAGGGTGTGGTAGTATTATCTTTTATCTGACAACAACATAGACTAATAAAAAATGTCATATTTAAAAAAAATATTCAACAAATATTTATCATATTTTGTATTTTTGCACACAGTTCAACCGAGAACACATCTGAAGAAAAAATAATGCGGTTTACTTTGTCCGACATAATCATCATCATTGTTGCAAAAAAGACAATTGAAAATCTTTTATCTGACAACTATATAGACTAACAAACATGTAAAATATTCAAAAACCATTTATTATATTTTTTAAATTTTTGCACAAAATTGAACTGAGAAAACATTTAAGAAAAAAGTGGGTTTACTTTGTCTGACATAATCATCATAATCATGTGGCTGTAGATTGTTGCAAAAAAGGCAACTGAAAAATCATTTATCTGACAGTTGACGATGTTTTGAATGACACTTTTTAAATTTATCATATTCATCAAACTGCTCAGTAGTGTCTTCGGATTCACTTTTTAAAGCAAAATCATGAAAATTATTATTAAGCTAAAATCGCGTAGGGTGCGACCTGGCCAACATGAAGTAGACATAACCGCATCGCATATCGTGCGACGCTGGTAGTCAGTGGTTTACACATTACTGACCAGATGTACAGCTAGTTGTCAAAGGAAAAGTGGTAACGACCAATGACAAGTCACTATTTCAAGCGTCTTATCTCGCTGCTCTCTGAATAGCTAAAATTTAAAAAAAAAAAAAGATTAAATACATCCTTGCATCTTAAACGCTGGACTGTACCTGATATGAAAGCTGAAAATGTGATGAAATAGGGTTATGAGAGTTGAATAGAGTGCGTTTGTCAAAACGAAGCCGTGACATTTGACATTGACGAATGGATTCGCATGATAAGCGGGCAAGCCTAGGAAAGACCACACGAAGATGCACTAGAGAGACTGAGGTCGACAAGTGCTCAATGAGGAAAGACGCAGGTGTCAGATAGATAAGACAGACCACGAGAGCATCGAGGAATGCAGGCGACCACCTGAAGACGATAACATGAAACAGGATGAAGGGTGACAGACGGTGATTGATAACCCACGCATGGAAAAGAGAAGAGGCGGGTGGGAAGATAAGGCGAGCGAGGGGAGAGAAGGGACAGTCAATGTCGAGACGCTTGGGAAGGGAGCTGACAAGAAGGAACTCTACTTCGCTAGAAGAAAGATAGTAAACTTTGGTTTTGCTTTGCTAGAAGAGATAAAGAACTTATCGTGAGACACATGAATAGCCAGCAATAAGATATTGGAATGTTATACTGTTGTTTCAATTGAATATTTTCCTTCTGCCTAAACTGACAGGATATTGTTGAATAAACAAACTTATAACCACTCGATTGTTTTATCACTGGCTGTGTTGTTAAACACAATCAATCAACTTACAACCAGCATCTTATTTACTAAGTTCCGAGTTAGGCACTTTTATGCTTAGGGAGATGTGAAAGACACAACTGTGTCACAAATATGATGTTTAATCTGACAAACTGATCTTCATAAACTTTTTTTCCAGAGCTACATAAATAAATGCTCACTCTTCGTCCCATCCCACATACGTAACAATGAAACTCTCACCGACTTAATAAAATGGCTAGCTACTTGTCGTCTGGTGACCTGGGAAAGCATTTCACAAACGTATGCCAGCTCTTAAAAGATGAATGCTACTTGTGTGGACTGCTTTGCTTTTTGGATGGTATTGCTTCACGGTGGACAGTGAAGAATCTGCACACATGCATTCTTCGTGCTTAAACAGCACTAGGAAATATCGAGTATGATAAGAATTCATCTGTATTCATATAGCCAGTACGATATTTGTTGGAGTCGATGAGATTGTATTATAGTAAGTAATGATTTGAAATGGAGTTGGCGAACATCTAAGCAGGACGTGCAGACGTTTACAAAAAGCAATGAAGAAGCGTAGTTAGGATGAATCAGGGGACATCACAGCCGTTGACAGCAACACGATGACTAAACAGTTCCAATTCCAATTCCTTTTGAGAAAAAAAAATTAAAAGTCGACCACTTTCAGACTGCAGCTAGCTAGCCGAGGCTGCTAACAGTCTCCGCCTCTCGATTACGATACTCTTTCATATGCCTCTACCAATGCCTACATAAATGCACTTACATTAATGAAAACCGTGTACATCCACACGTAAGGACACTTACACTTCCATGTTATTTTTGTGTCGCTATGTTTGTAATATCGTCTGGTCCTGTCACTTTTTAAGTTACGTCCTGTTCCTGGTATGTGACCTGCCCGTTACGTTCTCATCATGTTCTGGTGGATTGTGTGTGTTGATGACGTTCTTGCTGGCGTACACACTTCATTCCATTTATTCTCATTAATTAACAGCCATGCAACAACATAATTTATGGATTCCTGGAGTGCACTGTCATTCACACACACACAAATATACGCGTTTAACAAGTTTTTGGATGTCTTTATTGCTATCAACCATTAGACATTTGTTTGCAGCAATCTGTTGCTGCGTTTAAGAAAATACTCCTCAATGGGTTTCCTCTCCAATTTGTATTTAGCGCAGTTTATCATATAATGTTCTATTGTATTATCCTGAAAGCAGTCCAGACATAGAAGAGGTGTAAATTTCTCTGCGTGCCACCATAACCCTAGCTCTCCATAATAGTTTGTTAGCTGGGATTTTCGTTTGTCCCTGTAATGATGCTATAAATAGGTATAACGTCAGGGGATGACCGGCATAATTGGGTAAGTCCCTGGGAGCATGAGTTTCACGGAGATATGGTGAAACGACAAGAGAGTGGGTCACGTGTGAATGCGAGTTCTGGGGGATTGAGAATCAGGTGGTCATTCGGTGACTGGGCCCCAGATTGGAAGGATGTGAAGCTGAATCTGTGAAGGTGAATCCAGAATGAAGAGGGCACGTGGATCTGAATCAGAGTCGAATGAATGATCGTGAAGGCCAGCCGTTGTGTTACACCGTTTGATTGTTGAGCCAGCCGTGAATATGCCAGTGTCC
>CAJHNH020003422.1:0-69731 GCA_905116865.2 Candidula unifasciata | reverse complement strand
GATCACACCAGTCATTGATCACACATTGATCAGTCATTGATCACACCAGTCATTGATCACACCAGTCAGATCACACCAGTCATGATCACACCAGTCATTGATCACACCAGTCATTGATCACACCAGTCACACCAGTGATCACACCAGTCATTGATCACACCAGTCATTGATCACACCAGTCATTGATCACACCAGATCAGTCATTGATCACACCAGTCATTGATCACACCAGTCATTGATCACACCAGTCATTGATCACACCAGTCAGTCACACCAGTCCAGTCACACCAGTCATTGATCACACCAGTCATTGATCACACCAGTCATTGATCACACCAGTCATTGATCACACCAGTCACACACCATTGATCACACCAGTCATTGATCACACCAGTCATTGATCACACCAGTCATTGATCACACCAGTCATTGATCACACCAGTCATTGATCACACCAGTCATTGATCACACCAGACATTGATCACACCAGTCATTGATCACACCAGTCATTGATCACACCAGGATCACACCAGTCATTGATCACACCAGTCATTGATCACACCAGGACATTGATCACACCAGTCATTGATCACACCAGTCATTGATCACACCAGTCATTGATCACACCAGACATTGATCACACCAGTCATTGATCACACCAGTCATTGATCACACCAGGTCATTGATCACACCAGTCACCAGTTGATCACACCAGACACACCAGTCATGATCACACCCAGTCATTGATCACACCAGGATCACACCAGTCATTGATCACACCAGTCATTGATCACACCAGTCACTGATCACACCAGGACATTGATCACACCAGTCACTGATCACACCAGTCATTGATCACACCAGTCATTGATCACACCAGTCATTGATCACACCAGTCATTGATCACACCAGTCATTGATCACACCAGTCACTGATCACACCAGTCATTGATCACACCAGTCATTGATCACACCAGGTCAGTGATCCGACCAGTCATTAATCACACCAGGTCATTGATCACACCAGTCATTAAACACCAGGTCATTGATCAGACTAGGTCATTGATCCCACCAGTCATTAATCACACCAGGTCATTGATCACACCAGTCATTAAACACCAGGTCATTGATCAGACTAGGTCATCAGTTTTCTTGTGTCCATTCCTGTCTGGCAATTCCCAAAATGACACTGTTTCTCACACCAGATCAAGGCCACTGTCTCTCAGTTACCGTCACAATCAATAGCTGTAGCAAGGTATCTAATGGTGCTTAACTTTTCTATTTGGTTGACAGTCGCAGAACTTGCCAAAATATCTGCATTTTTTTCTGCTGTGTTATACTTAGTCACGGTCTCTCTCACTCACTCACTCACTCACTCACTCACTCACTCACTCACTCACTCACTCACTCACTCACTCACTCACTCACTCACTCACTCACTCACTCACTCACTCACTCACTCACTCACTCACTCACTCACCATTCACACATTCACTCACTCACTCACTCACTCACTCACTCACTCACTCACTCACTCACTCACTCACTCACTCACTCACTCACTCACTCACTCACTCACTCACTCACTCACTCACTCACTCACTCACTCACTCACTCACTCACTCACTCACTCACTCACTCACTCACTCACCCACACATTCACTCACTCACTCACTCACTCACTCACTTACTCACTCACTCACTCACTCACTCACTCACTCACTCACTCACTCACTCACTCACTCACTCACTCACTCACTCACTCACTCACTCACTCACCCACACATTCACTCATGCACACAGACACACGCAAGCCATCTGCATTTTTTTGGTCAACTTGGATAGAATCTGTCAGTAATGAACATGATGTTATTTGTCTGAGTTCTCCAGATGTGATCTTGTTACTCACAGAATGCTCCCTGGTCATTGATATGAATACCATCATGAAAGCAGAATGTCGAGTTTACCTGGTCCCCATAAGCACAGCCTTGGACTGTGCAAGCCCTGAGCTGGAACACGTGGCGGCTGTACGGCTGTAGGTTGTACACATTGTACGACTGCTCCAGCCCACTGTATGCCACTATGCCATTTTGGTACAGTTCGTAACGGGTGATGATGCCTGGTTGGAAACGTTTCAGATATAAATAAAAAATACACTGATTAGGCTTATTTCATCAAAGTGAAAATACCATCTGAATTTAAAACTGGGTATCTTTTTCTTCTTCTTCTTCGCATTCACTGGCAGTAAACTACAGCAAAAACTGCTGGTTGTTCATCCACCATTGGGATTTAGT
The DNA here is from genome assembly GCA_905116865.2 of Candidula unifasciata. Classification (NCBI taxonomy): domain Eukaryota; kingdom Metazoa; phylum Mollusca; class Gastropoda; order Stylommatophora; family Geomitridae; genus Candidula; species Candidula unifasciata. Next base: position 67,438 of record CAJHNH020003422.1, on the reverse strand, counting down.
CTTGCTCTAGGACCTGAGTGTTGCATGCACATCTGTTTTAAAGATCTTGTTCATCTATATGCAGACTATTGGTTCTTTGCTTCTCAGGCAGATACATTACAACCTTCAAGGAAGTCCCCAGTTAGTCGCATCTTACAACATGCTTGCTGGGGAGGCAGTGGGCCTAACCTGAATCTGGAACACACAGGGGGGGAAATGTGAAATAAAAATGATGTAATAGCAAGTAAATATAGACACCCGCAAACTCTTGAGAGCATTCAATCATCAGCTCTCTTGTACCTACATGACCTGGCCAGTCATCATCATCAGCTCTCTCGTACCTACATGACCTGGCCAGTCATTATCATCAGCTCTCTTGTACCTACATGACCTGGCCAGTCATCATCATCAGCTCTCTTGTACCTACATGACCTGGCCAGTCATCATCATCAGCTCTCTTGTACCTACATGACCTGGCCAGTCATCATCATCAGCTCTCTTGTACCTACATGACCTGGCCAGTCACCATCATCAGCTCTCTTGTACCTACATGACCTGGCCAGTCATTATCATCAGCTCTCTCGTACCTACATGACCTGGCCAGTCATTATCATCAGCTCTCTCGTACCTACATGACCTGGCCAGTCATTATCATCAGCTCTCTCGTACCTACATGACCTGGCCAGTCATTATCATCAGCTCTCTCGTACCTACATGACCTGGCCAGTCATTATCATCAGCTCTCTTGTACCTACATGACCTGGCCAGTCATCATCATCAGCTCTCTCGTACCTACATGACTTGGCCAGTCACCATCATCAGCTCTCTTGTACCTACATGACCTGGCCAGTCACCATCATCAGCTCTCTTGTACCTACATGACCTCGCCAGTCATCATCATCAGCTCTCTCCTACCTACATGACCTGGCTAGTCACCATCATCAGCTCTCTTGTACCTACATGACCTGGCCAGTCATCATCATCAGCTCTCTCGAACCTTCATGACCTGGCCAGTAGATTCACTGAGCCTCTTCTATCTATTCATAACTTCTGCAGTCTCAAGTCACAGTCCACTGTTTCAGATGGCATGGAAAGCAATTGTTTCTTCTTCTAAAGTTAACTATACTCTTATATACCAACTGACACCATAGTTAAGACACCCAATATAAGTATGAGTGTCAAGCAACAAATTATAAATAGCATATTCACACCAACACTGTGCTACCAGTGCCAGACTTGGATATTATCAAAGGCTAACCTATGCAACATTAACACCTTTGAAATGAGATGCCTGAGAAATGCCACCAACTTAACTATCCAAGAAAAAATGTAAAATGATATCAGGCAGACAAGGGAAACAACACTTTGCAGCAAGTTAACTGAGAAACAGAATAGAAGATAAAATGGTTTGGTCATCTAGTTAGACTGCAGTCAGATCAACTACCAATGCAGGAATCACACATGAAATGATCTGACCTGAATTCAAGAGTTTGTCCTATTAGAAGATGGACTCTGATGCCATTTAAGAACTTCTACATGGGCATGGAATGACAATAGCAATTGCTGCCCATCTAGCAATGGATTGCAAGCTTTCTTCCCCACGACACTTAAAGGCAAAAGTAGAAACTGATGATGATAATGCCAAAACTGCACTGCTGAGAGAAAAACTGCTGCCACTCTGATGAGAAGCTGGTGCAGGTTTCAACTGCTTCTCTAGTGCATCTCTAAAATGTTGAGCAATCTTTCACTAAAACCTGGCCGGCTGAGGAAAGCCGGACAAACAGTGAGACTGACTTGACATTGCCAACTGGTCATCACTGCTGCTACATCCAGCAACTAAACCTAGCAACTACTGCTTCTCCGGCTTCAAGCTTTGTCTCTTGTCTGTTTGCACCCAGCTTCAAGCTTTGTCTCTTGTCTGTTTGCACCCGGCATCAAGCTTTGCCTCTTGTCTGTTTGCACCCAGCTTCAAGCTTTGTCTCTTGTATGTTTGCAACCGGCTTCAAGCTTTGTCTTTTGTCTGTTTGCACCCAGCTTCAAGCTTTGTCTCTTGTCTGTTTGCACCCAGCTTCAAGCTTTGTCTCTTGTATGTTTGCAACCGGCTTCAAGCTTTGTCTCTTGTCTGTTTGCACCCAGCTTCAAGCTTTGTCTCTTGTCTGTTTGCACCCGGCTTCAAGCTTTGTCTCTTGTCCATTTGCATCCGGCTTCAAGCTTTGTCTCTTGTCCATTTGCATCCGGCTTCAAGCTTTGTCTCTTGTCCATTTGCATCCGGCTTCAAGCTTTGTCTCTTGTCTGTCTGCACCCAGCTTCAAGCTTTGTCTCTTGTCTGTTTGCACCCGGCTTCGAGCTTTGTCTCTTGTCTGTTTGCAACTGGCTTCAAGCTTTGTCTCTTGTCTATTTGCATCCAGCTTCAAGCTTTGTCTCTTGTTGGTTTGCATCCGGCTTCAAGCATTGTCTCTTGTCTGTTTGCACCCAGCTTCAAGCTTTATCTCTTGTCTGTTTGCACCCAGCTTCAAGCTTTGTCTCTTGTATGTTTGCAACTGGCTTCAAGCTTTGTCTCTTGTCTGTTTGCACCCAGCTTCAAGCTTTGTCTCTTGTCTGTTTGCACCCGGCTTCAAGCTTTGTCTCTTGTCTATTTGCATCCGGCTTCAGGCTTTGTCTCTTGTCTATTTGCATCCAGCTTCAAGCTTTGCCTCTTGTCTGTTTGCACCCAGCTTCAAGCTTTGTCTCTTGTCTGTTTGCACCCGGCTTCAAGCTTTGTCTCTTGTCTGTTTGCACCCAGCTTCAAGCTTTGTCTCTTGTCTGTTTGCACCCAGCTTCAAGCTTTGTCTCTTGTATGTTTGCAACCGGCTTCAAGCTTTGTATCTTGTCTGTTTGCACCCAGCTTCAAGCTTTGTCTCTTGTCTGTTTGCACCCGGCTTCAAGCTTTGTCTCTTGTCTATTTGCATCCAGCTTCAAGCTTTGCCTCTTGTCTGTTTTCACCCAGCTTCAAGCTTTGTATCTTGTCTGTTTGCACCCAGCTTCAAGCTTTGTCTCTTGTCTGTTTGCACCCGGCTTCAAGCTTTGTCTCTTGTCTATTTGCATCCGGCTTCAGGCTTTGTCTCTTGTCCGTTTGCAACCGGCTTCAAGCTTTGTATCTTGTCTGTCTGCACCCAGCTTCAAGCTTTGTCTCTTGTCTGTTTGCACCCGGCTTCGAGCTTTGTCTCTTGTCTCTTTGCATCCGGCATCAAACTTTGTCTCTAGTCTATTTGCACCCGGCTTCAAGCTTTATCTCTTGTCTGTTTGCACCCGGCTTCAAGCTTTGCCTCTTGTCTGTTTGCACCCAGCTTCAAGCTTTGTCTCTTGTCTGTTTGCACCCAGCTTCAAGCTTTGTCTCTTGTCTGTTTGCACTCTTTAGTGATCTCATCTTCACTGACATATTCCACTACTGCAAGTTTATACACATATTATACTCCTGAAGTGGAATTAGTGGTGCAGGTGGCAAGTTTTTGTGTTTATAAGTGGCCAAATAGACCTCCATTAACTGTGTTTGTTATACTGCACAATATACGGCTAGGATACCTTCATCAAGAACGCTGGTGTGAAAAATATGCTCTGATCATACATAAAAGCAGTAGCAGCCAAACAAAATTTGCCTTCCTCCAATATACTAAGGAGAGAATCACTGGTGACAAACATTATAAACAACACAAGTAAATCTTCAAGAGACAAACTGGGCCATAGAAAATGTGGGACACTAACCATTTGTTTGTGCTGGAGGATCCCATGTGACTACAAGTGAGCTGGGACTTGGAGATGTCACCCGTGGAGAAGGCACTCCATCCGGGGCACTTTCTGCTGTGGTCGCATTAGAAGCTGCCCCAAGTGTACATCCTCCACCTGTGCAGGCCTAGATAATATAACAACACAGTACAATATCAGGATCAGAGGTATCAGTATGTAATTTTGAACACTGTAAGGTGTCCACATTAATGTTGATGAAAGACACACACTTAACAGGTTATTGAACGAGAGAATCAACTAAAGAAAAAAGTAAATGCTTGCTGTTAAAAGTGGTTATGTAGAACTCCTTCTTGTCAGTGACCTAATTTAATATAATCATTTTCTATGGCTCGCTAGGTAGGCCAGTTAACAGACTTCACTACCCTGGACACACTCAAGACACGCACCTGCTGAGTACAAACATAATCTTTAATGTACAATGAACAATACAGCTAGAGACACCTCAACTAAGTTGGCAGTCCTTATTCAAAACGTTGGCGTTGAGCAGCGTTTACATTCACTGGTCAACCCAAGCCATTTCCATGGATCCCTAAGGACACGATTCCTAACTAACAGTTTATCAATGGCTAACTAAGCCCACGTCTATTGCCACACGAGACTCAGCGGCACACGTAAGGTGTATGGCCTAAGCGTGACTGGGCAGTGATACCATCATTAACAATGCATGTCACACATTCACTAGCTGCTTAACAAACACTGCGTGGAACGTCTACTATATAAGGAACATTAACTCTTCACTATTTCATCGAAACATTAAATGGAAACGCAGCCTATTAAAGATACTAAACACAAATACTATTCAAATTAGCCGTCACTAACCTAATGTACTTTTACCTAGTCAAAGCGCTACGCCTGGTCCAGTCCAGTCTCACTACACAACTCCCCCTCAGCCAGCTCTGTCAAAGCTTTTTGTTCCTCTCCTGTGTTCATCACTCGACACGCGGTAGTCCACGTGGTAGTCCACGTTAACTGTGTGAACTGGGCTTAGCCAGTTAACTGGACCCAGTTTATTCCGTGGTCAAGCTGCCCGCTCTCATACTGAGTTTTACTGAAGGTCAACTCGTTCATACGTGATGATTCACTATCATCGACTCTGTTCATCCCATAGCCGAACTGGCCTCTCACATCTCTAGAGTTTCTACTTCATGTACGGCAGCACCAAAGACAAACATGACGTACAAAATACAATTTTCTGTGACTATCCCTGATAAATAAATCGTGCTTTCTTTCTACAGAGGCCATTTTCTTGGTGTCACTGTATGCACATCTAGCACACTTGCATCAACCCACCTCCCTAGGGTGAATATTTATAGGTGTACAAAATACTGTCAACACCGCTGACGTGTCTTATGATCTTGTAGGATAGAAATGTAGGCTATCTTCCGAATAACGGTCCCACAATTATTGAGGAAAATATACCCTAACAGGGCCACAGTCACGTGTCAATTGCGGATTTTCCACGACTTAAATTGCGCACTTCCGGCAACTACTGCCACCGTCAAGAGTATCTCCCACGCCGCTACACGTGGCATGGATTAGGGCTAAACTAGATGGCTAGGACTCACGAGCAGTAGCTACCGAATCTTCTGCAGCTTCCTTCATTTTATTTGCTCGTGAGTCCCGACCATCAAGTTTAGCCCCAATTCACGCCGCGTGTAGTGGCGTGGGAGATACTCTCGGCGGTGGAGGAAGTCCGCAATTTACACATGACTGAGGCCCTGTTAGGGTCAGCGTTGACTTTGCTTTCCACAGTTGTAAATGATAGCTGAGGGTATGTACCAGCGAAAGGGTTCATTAAAGCCTGCTTATAGTTCATGCTAGAGATGATCTTCATTGCACATCGGACATGTCCATGACTTCTCCGATCCCCTCCTGAGCATGTTTCTAAATGCTTTTAGGCTAACATTTCCCAGTTTGTTCTGGTTGATGTCACTACGGGCGGCTTCCGCATGGTTTTCCTGTCTCGCATGGTTTTCCAGTTGGTACACTCAGGATATGTAGTCTTTTAAATGAAAAATCATTTTCCATAAAACTAAAATCCTAACAGATGTTAGTCCCTTGTATGGCACTGATGATGTTTCTCCTGTCCAGAGAGGTCCCATTCCTGTCAGTCCCACTGCCAGCCAGAGTGTCTGCTTTCTCATTGCCTTTCACACCAGCTTACCCTGGGACAAAAATGAAAGTGATCTTGCAAAATGCTGCATGCAGAATCAGATGGAGCCACTGTTTCCATATGTACCCAGCCCTAATCTTCTTCAACATGCTCATTGAATTGCTGAGCAAACATGCATTTGTTAACTTCCAAGTATTCAGCCATTGTAGGGCTGTTGTCACAGCCATGACCTCCACTGACATGTTGCTGGTGGTAGAAACAAAGGCTCCACAGTCTTCTTTAATGACTTTTCCTTTGGTTCCTGCTGTGAAAGCAGATGCTCTTTGCTTCTGATGAATCACAGAACCATCTCTATATATAGCAGCATCTTCAGATGATGCGTGTTCCTCTACCAATGCTTTCACTTCTACTGTCAAATATTGGTGGCACAAAATCACTGAACTGTCTTGTCTAGGAGATAACCAGCACAAAGGTACTGTTTGTATACATGTGGTATGGGTATCCATTCCTCTCAACGGTTTATGTCGTAAAGGGAAATCACCTATTGAAGTAATGTCTCTGCATGGTCCAACCAAGACTAGCCTCCTTTAAGTTTGTTGCCTTTACGTTTAGTTAGAAGGTATTCACCCCAAGGTATACATAGTAGGCAATGCAAGCAACAAGACTGGACAGAAGGTACTCACCCTAAGGGTTACATAATAGGTGATGCAAGCAACAAGACCGGACAGAAGGTACTCACCCTAAGGGTTACATAATAGGTGGTGCCAGCAACAAGACTGGACAGAAGGTACTCACTCTAAGGGTTACATAATAGGTGGTGCCAGCAACTAGACTGGACAGAAGGTACTCACTCTAAGGGTTACATAATAGGTGGTGCTAGCAACGAGACTTGACAGAAGGTACTCACCCTGAGGGTTACATAATAGGTGGTGCCAGCAACTAGACTTGACAGAAGGTACTCACCCTAAGGGTTACATAATAGGTGGTGCAAGCAACAAGACTGGACAGAAGGTACTCACCCTAATGGTTACATAATAGGTGGTGCCAGCAACTAGACTTGACAGAAGGTACTCACCCTAAGGGTTACCTAATAGGTGATGCCAGCAACAAGACTGGACAGAAGGTACTCACCCTAAGGGTTACATAATAGGTGGTGCCAGCAACTAGACTTGACAGAAGGTACTCACCCTAAGGGTTACATAATAGGTGGTGCCAGCAACTAGACTTGACATAAGGTACTCACCCTAAGGATTACCTAATAGGTGATGCCAGCAACAAGACTGGACAGAAGGTACTCACAATAAGGGTTACATAATAGGTTGTGTCAGCAACTAGACTTGACAGAAGGTATTCACCCTAAGGGTTACATAATAGGTGGTGCGAGTAACAAGACCGCACAAAAGGTACTCACCCTAAGGGTTACATAATAGGTGATGCAAGCGACAAGACCAGGCAGAAGGTACTCACCCTAAGGGTTACATAATAGGTGGTGCCAGCAACTAGACTTGACAGAAGGTACTCACCCTAAGGGTTACCTAATAGGTGGTGCCAGCAACAAGACTAGACAGAAGGTACTCACCCTAATGGTTACATAATAGGTTGTGCCAGCAACTAGACTTGACAGAAGGAACTCACCCTAAGGGTTACCTAATAGGTGATGCCAGCAACAAGACTGGACAGAAGGTACTCACCCTAAGGGTTACATAATAGGTGGTGCCAGCAACTAGACTTGACAGAAGGTACTAACCCTAAGGGTTACCTAATAGGTGGTGCCAGCAACTAGACTTGACAGAAGGTACTCACCCTAAGGGTTACATAATAGGTGGTGCCAGCAACTAGACTTGACAGAAGGTACTAACCCTAATGATTACCTAATAGGTGATGCCAGCAACAAGACTGGACAGAAGGTACTCACCCTAAGGGTTACATAATAGGTGGTGCCAGCAACTAGACTTGACAGAAGGTATTCATCCCAAGGGCTACATAATAGGTGGTGCCAGCAACAAGACCAGACAGAAGGAACTCACCCCATGGGTTACATAATAGGTTGTGCCAGCAACAAGCCCAGAGAGAAGGTACTCACCCCAAGAGTTACATAATAGGTTGTGCCAGCAACAAGCCGCGAGAGAATGTACTCACCCCAAGGGTTACATAATAGGTTGTGCCAGCAACAAGCCCAGACAGAATGTACTGGGGCTTGAGATCTGTACTGTTGTAGACTGCGGAGCCTAGCTGTCCAGGTACAGTAGACAGGTATAGCTGGTAGGATTCCAGCACTCCATTCAGTGAGGACGGAGGCTCCCAACTGGCACTGATGCGCGAGGTACCTGGCAGCACAGACAAGACAGAAACACTCCAGTTAATGTAAGCATACACAGGAGACACAACTCAACCTGACAGCACAGACACGACAGAGACACTCCAGTTAATGTAAGCATACAGAGGAGACACAACTCAACTACTTTACTGAGTGTTGCTGGTCGAGACATACAGTGATGAGCTAATCCATTCTTGATTACTAAATAGTTAACTGTTCCAAGCCTAGCAGTGGTGACCATAATTGTGTCTAATCCAAGTGGTCGTTACTGTAAAATAAGACAACACTGGGTGTGAAGAAGTAACCATGAGACAACAAGGGTTAAAGATAACACTGGAATTAGACTGCATTCTGTCCACAAGTCATGAATCATGAAACACAACACATACGATGACTAAAAAGCTCAAGGGGGGACAGAAACAAACACAAGACATGAACACAAACAAATAAATGTTTCTCCATTAGTCTTTATCAATGAGCAACACATCAGACTAATTATTTGGCCTGCAAGTTCAACATAGAACTGGAAATCTATAATAGGAGAAAATATGAACAGGAAGAATTAAGGTGAAAAGAAACATGTAAAAAGAAGAGGGAAACAATGGAGCTGAGTACATTAGTTAATACAAACAATAAGATGTAGGGAGCAACTAACACATGGGGAATCACTTGCTATGAACAGGATATATTGTTACAGGAACTTAGCAGAGGAACATCCCATTATATGTCAAGTTGTTACAGGAACTTAGCAGGGGAACATCCCATTATATGTCAAGTTGTTACAGGAACTTAGCAGGGGAACATCCCATTATATGTCAAGTTGTTACAGGAACTTAGCAGGGGAACATCCCATTATATGTCAAGTTGTTACAGGAACTTAGCAGGGGAACATCCCATTATATGTCAAGTTGTTACAGGAACTTAGCAGGGGAACATCCCATTATATGTCAAGTTGTTACAGGAACTTAGCAGGGAAACATCCCATTATATGTCAAGTTGTTACAGGAACTTAGCAGAGGAACATCCCATTATATGTCAAGTTGTTACAGGAACTTAGCAGAGGAACATCCCATTATATGTCAAGTTGTTACAGGAACTTAGCAGGGGAGCATCCCATTATATGTCAAGTTGTTACAGGAACTTAGCAGAGGAGCATCCCATTATATATCAAGTGACTTGCTATCATTAATAGAATATACTGCTGTTTAACTGATTCATGCTTTCATGTACTTGAATTCACTGCTGTTTAACTGATTCATGCTTTCATGTACTTGAATTCACTGCTGTTTAACTGATTCATGCTTTCATGTACTGGAATTCACTACAGTTTAACTGATTCATGCTTTCATGTACTTGAATCCACCACTGTTTAACTGATTCATGCTTTCATGTACTTGAATTCACCACTGTTTAACTGATTCATGCTTTCATTTACTTGAATTCACTACAGTTTAACTGATTCACGCTTTCATGTACTTGAATACACTACGGTTTAACTGATTCATGCTTTCATGTACTAGAATTCACTACAGTTTAGCTGATTCATGCTTTCATGTACATGAATCCACCACTGTTTAACTGATTCATGCTTTCATGTACTTGAATTCACCACTGTTTAACTGATTCATGCTTTCATGTACTTGAATTCACTACAGTTTAACTGATTCACGCTTTAATGTAATTGAATACACTATGGTTTAACTGATTCATGCTTTCATGTACTAGAATTCACTACTGTTTAACTCATGCATGCTATCATATCATATAATATGTCACTATTTAACTCATTTATGCTGTCACATACAACAACACAATGATATTTAATTATTTAAATCAGACTACAGACATGTGTTGAAGTTATCTGATCATCTAGCCAGTGTCTTGTGTTCTCAACAACTCTCTTCAGTCAGACTACAGACAGGTGTTGAAGTTATCTGATCATCTAGCCAGTGTCTCGTGTTCTCAACAATTCTCTTCAGTCAGACTACAGACAGGTGTTGAAGTTATCTGATCATCTAGCCAGTGTCTCGTGTTCTCAACAATTCTCTTCAGTCAGACTACAGACATGTGTTGAAGTTATCTGATCATCTAGCCAGTGTCTTCTGTTCTCAACAACTCTCTTCAGTCAGACTACAGACAGGTGTTGAAGTTATCTGATCATCTAGCCAGTGTCTTGTGTTCTCAACAATTCTCTTCAGTCAGACTACAGACATGTGTTGAAGTTATCTGATCATCTAGCCAGTGTCTCGTGTTCTCAACAACTCTCTTCAGTCAAGCTTTAATCTAGATCTCTTTAGATGTCCTTAAACTTCCTAGAGCAGCATCTTGTTTTCTCTCCTGTCTGTAAACTTTGCCCTCCAGCATTTTAGTAACACCTCTCTGTGACTAACAATAAGACCTCACAAAAAACCATTTATATGACCTCTGGCTAAGATCCACACACATGATGATGATCATCACAAAACTGGTCTCTTCACAGTCTGCTGACAAGATTTTAAATCCTTCATCTGTTACCCAACTTTATGTTCATACAAAATCAGGCTGTCTTCAATGTTTTGTGTCCACTGTTGTGTTAGCTAACCCCAACTTTGTGTTCATACAAAACCAGGCTGTCATCAATGTTTTGTGTCCAGTGTTGTGTTAGCTAACCCCAACTTTGTGTTCATACAAAACCAGGCTGTCATCAATGTTTTGTGTCCAGTGTTGTGTTAGCTAATCCCAACTTCATGTTCATACAAAACCAGGCTGTCTTCAATGTTTTGTGTCCACTTTTGTGTTAGCTAATCCCAACTTCATGTTCATACAAAACCAGGCTGTCTTCAATGTTTTGTGTCCACTGTCGTGTTAGCTAATCCCAAATTCATGTTCATACAAAACCAGGCTGTCTTCAATGTTTTGTGTCCACTGTCGTGTTAGCTAATCCCAACTTCATGTTCATACAAAACCAGGCTGTCTTCAATGTTTTGTGTCCACTGTTTTGGCCTTATTTCTCACAAATAAACACTATCTGACAGGCCTAGCTCAGGCCCATGCTGAAAACAATGGCACTGTGTGTTAACGACATACCAAGGACAAGCAAGATGGGCTGGCCTACAAAAGAAGGCGGCAGCTGAGAGGTACTCAGTCCAACTGTGGGGCCATCAGTGCATCCGGCTGAGGTGCAGGCTGAGACATAGAAGTTGTAGGCTGTATAAACCTGTTCAGTATATTAAAATATACATTAGAAATTGAAGATTAGAAGTACATATTGCAACAATGCTGCACATGGTTTTGGCAACTTCACTGAGTTGTCTGGCATGCAGTCAATACATCAGTCCACCAGGGGGCAGGAGAAGCATGAGCAACCGATTATAGTCTAACAGGCTGATGTTTGGCCTGTTCATAATTGTGTTTGAACAAAAATGGAAAAAAGAAAGAGAAAAAAGAAAAAAAAAGAGGATAAAAGAGAGAGACATTTTTTGGGGGGTCAGTTACCATATAGAAACAGTAGTCCAGGACCAGTTGGTAAGCAAACTTTCCAGCGAGTCTCATCCAAATGCTGTCACCGGGGGTTTGGCTCGGTGTGTGATCCAGATGGGCTTAAAGGTCACTTAGTTTTCCATCAATACGCAAAACATACAGCAACTCATCTGTTGTTGTTGTGGCTACACGACCCGTGGGTGATCTGTGTTGACACCGACTAAAAGCATGATATTGGGGAAAATAGTTTGCTTGAAAAGATAGACGAGTGATAGGAGAGAGAGGCTGATTTTCTGAGTAAGAGATAAAGACAATCAGAGAGAGGGAGAGAGAGAGAGAGAGAGAGAGAGAGAGAGAGAGAGAGAGAGAAAGAAAGAGGGAGAGAGAGAGAGAGACAGAGAGAGAGAGAGGGGGAGAGAGAGAGACAGAGAGAGAGAGAGGGAGAGGCGGGGAGCATGACAGAGTGAGAAAGAGAGTGGCTGGAAAGAGAGTGGGGTGGAGAGAAGAAAATTTGTGTTCTTTATATACGCATGCCATGTAAATAGAATGCTTTAGTCAATGATTCACTATACTATGTAACTTTGGAATATGTAAATGAATTCTGCATCACAATACAAGTTTGAAAAAAAAAATTTTGGTCGGCACAATTATTATTATTGTGCTATGGAAACATTCAATTCTCACATATTACCAGATCTTTCATTGCAAAATCCAGCAAACATTTTCTGATTAACTATGTATGGATTTTTTTTGTTTGTTAGGTCTCAGTAGCTCTCTTCCGATTTGTGATTATATGCCATATGTGCGCCTTTCTTACAACCCCCCCCCCCCCCCCTTCCCCTTTTCCCCAAACTCTGCACAACTGATTTACTGTCTTGTTTGCTTTTCCTTCAATGAGTCATTCATTTATGTCCCCTTTGACCCGCCACTAAAACGGTCCGACCACAGGACCTGCTCAAATACAACAACGCCTTTGTCTTCCCTTGTCCAAAACTGGGCTCCCCTTACATGGCAGAAGATTGGGAAAACCAGCCAGCGACAAACGCGCGCACGGGGTTGAGGGTTGGAGAGACATAGACAGACAGACAGAGACAAAAGTGTGCAAGGGGTTGAGGGTTGGAGAGACATAGACAGACAGACAGAGACATACGCGCGCACGGGGTTGAGGGTTGGAGAGACATAGACAGACAGACAGAGACAAAAGTGTGCAAGGGGTTGAGGGTTGGAGAGACATAGACAGACAGTCAGAGACAAACACGCGCACATTGACAGACAGACAGAGACACAAGACAGAGACAAAAGTGCGCACGGGGTTGAGGGTTGGAGAGACATAGAGACAGACAAAAGACAGAGACAAGACAGTGTGCATAGGCGCACGGGGTTGAGGGTTGGAGAGACATAGACAGACAGACAGAGACAAAAGTGTGCAAGGGGTTGAGGGTTGGAGAGACATAGACAGACAGACAGAGACAAAAGTGTGCAAGGGGTTGAGGGTTGGAGAGACATAGACAGACAGACAGAGACAAACGCGCGCACGGGGTTGAGGGTTGGAGAGACATAGACAGACAGACAGAGACAAAAGTGTGCAAGGGGTTGAGGGTTGGAGAGACATAGACAGACAGACAGAGACAAACACGACGGGGTTGAGGGTTGGAGAGACATAGACAGACAGCCAGAGACAAAAGTGTGCAAGGGTTTGAGGGTTGGAGAGACATAGACAGACAGACAGAGACAAAAGTGTGCAAGGGGTTGAGGGTTGGAGAGACATAGACAGACAGACAGAGACAAAAGTGTGCAAGGGGTTGAGGGTTGGAGAGACATAGACAGACAGACAGAGACAAAAGTGTGCAAGGGGTTGAGGGTTGGAGAGACATAGACAGACAGACAGAGACAAAAGTGTGCAAGGGGTTGAGGGTTGGAGAGACATAGACAGACAGACAGAGACAAAAGTGTGCAAGGGGTTGAGGGTTGGAGAGACATAGACAGACAGACAGAGACAAATGCGCGCACGGGGTTGAGGGTTGGAGAGACATAGACAGACAGACAGAGACAAAAGTGTGCAAGGGGTTGAGGGTTGGAGAGACATAGACAGACAGACAGAGACAAACACGCGCACGGGGTTGAGGGTTGGAGAGACATAGACAGACAGCCAGAGACAAAAGTGTGCAAGGGGTTGAGGGTTGGAGAGACATAGACAGACAGACAGAGACAAAAGTGTGCAAGGGGTTGAGGGTTGGAGAGACATAGACAGACAGACAGAGACAAAAGTGTGCAAGGGGTTGAGGGTTGGAGAGACATAGACAGACAGACAGAGACAAAAGTGTGCAAGAGGAGCAACGAAGAAGCGTGACTGATGAAGTATGGAGCTAGCACATTATTCGTTATTTACGTCCTTTTCAGGACGTAATTTTTTCTTATTTGAAGCCCCACTCTGGCTTTTGCCAGGGGCCGCAATATACGCAGGCCATACATATGACCAATTATCTAAACGCGGTTTCTGGGACCTCTCCACGGTGATCCTCATCCGCATGGTGGCACTTTGTGTCATCGGGTGTTTATCGCTTGTGTGATGTCCTAGTGGGGTAAAAAGTCAGTCAGTTATGGAGGTAGCAAGTGAGAGCCAAAAAGACAAAGACTGTGTATGGGAGAGAAAACAAGAGAGAACAACTCTGTTGTCCATACTCTGTATTGAGATTTGTTTCATTTTCTCTGTTCATATCTAAGAGACTATCTACCGCTTATAGATTGCAGCTAAATGTGGGCGGAAATGCAGGTTACAGGGTTGAGAGTAAGACAGGAAGAGAAGAGTTGGACCGAAAGACAGGGGGATATGTAGGTTACAGGGATGAGACAGGAAGAGAAGAGCTGGACGGAAAGAGAGTGGATGGATTATGTTCTGCATGCACTACAAACAATACCATCGATGTGTCGTTCATTAGATCACTGCAACTTTTGAAATTCTTAATGAAAATAAAAGTTTGAAAGAAAGAAAGAAAGAAAGAAAGAAAGAAAGAAAGAAAGAAAGAAAGAAAGAAAGAAAGAAAGAAAGAAAGAAAGAAAGAAAGAAAGAAAGAAAGAAAGAAAAAAGAAAGAAAGAAAGAAAAGAAAGAAAGAAAGAAAGAAAGAAAGAAAGAAAGAAAGAAAGAAAAGAAAGAAAAAGAAAGAAAGAAAGAAAGAAAGAAAGAAAGAAAGAAAGAAAGAAAGAAAGAAAGAAAGAAAGAAAGAAAGAAAGAAAGAAAGAAAGAAAAGAAAGAAAGAAAGAAAGAAAGAAAGAAAGAAAGAAAGAAAGAAAGAAAGAAAGAAAGAAAGAAAGAAAGAAAGAAAGAAAGAAAGAAAGAAAGAAAAAGAAAGAAAGAAAGAAAGAAAGAAAGAGAAAGAAAGAAAGAAAGAAAGAAAGAAAGAAAGAAGAGAAAAGAAAGAAACAAAGAAGAAAACAGAAGAAAGAAAGAAGAAAGAAAGAAAAAAGAAAGAAGAAAAAAGAAAGAAAGAAAGAAAGAAAGAAAGAAAGAAAGAAAGAAAGAAAGAAAGAAAGAAAGAAAGAAAGAAAGAAAGAAAGAAAGAAAGAAAGAAAGAAAGAAAGAAAGAAAGAAAGCATGACGTAGCGAATAGAAGAGAAGCGCACAAATACAACATCATCAGCAAATGTCAATATCCTTCCAACATATGGTGCATCAAGTTCTGCAATCTTGCTTGTATACACATTAAAGAGCACCGGTGACATTGCAGAACCCTGGCGCTATATTATATGGTTCTGAGGTCCATGTACCAGGCGAAGGGCAACCATAAGTGAATGCTGGACAGCTGCTATCCAGTTCACCATCTAGGGACAAACTCCCTTTTCCATGACTGCCGATATCAAAATAACAAATTTGACTCTATTGTAAGCATCCTCAAGATCAAGTGCTGCGACAACTGTCTCCTGTCTGTTCTGGAACCCCTAATAACCATCATATCTGACTCTATTGTAAGCATCCTCAAGATCAAGTGCTGCGACAACTGTCTCCTGTCTGTTCTGGAACCCCTAATAAACATCAAAAGCAAAAGTACTGTGATAGACCATGTATCTTTCTGTGGCTGGTAACTACTCAAACCTTTTGGCAGCAGCTCTTCCTTTTCCACAAGATAATCTTCTCTAGCACCTTGCCAAAAATATTATGTAGGGTGATAATCCAGAAACCGCTGAGTCTGGAATGATCTTTGCCTGGTTTTGGAGGGGGATCAGGTAGCTGTATACCCAATCCTGGGGTACTGATGCTGTTCAGATGCTCTGGTTGAAGTGAAATGCCATCTCTTTTAAGTCTTCATCACTCATGCTTTTCATGTGGGCATACCTCTTTCCGTCTGGCCCCGGCGCAGTGTCTTCTGCTTTTTGCAATATACTTTATATCCTTTACCGTAATGATATTCTGAAAATAATTATCAATTATAGTATTAGACAGATTATCTCTAACTTAATTGCTAAGCTCCCTATCATTATGATCAGCTTAGGCTATAAATCTCTTCAAAATGCTTCGCCTTTCTCTTTATTGTCATACCATTTTCAGTGCATATAAGCCCTGTTGTGATAGGCCAATCATTTCTTTGCATCTGTCTGTGCAGTTTCCAAAACCTACCAAGTGATTTATTCCCTCCAATTTCGCTCATAAAATGTTCCCTTTTTTTTTTTTTTTTTGGCATCTGCTGCAAACCGCTTGAACTTTTCTACTTTTTCTAGCTTCTCTACATCCTCTTGTAAGCTGTGAGGTGCCTTTCACACATTTTGTTAGTGTTTACTGCTGCTCGCTTTGCTCTCCATGCCTGTTCTACTTCTTGGGTCCACCATGGATGCTGCACAAAAGCAGAAATGGTGGTTCTGGTGTATACTTTCTGTCAAAGGCGTCCAAGAAGGGTACTTGCCCTCTCATACTTAAAAGTCTTGCGCGTTCTCGCCACAATGACCTTGCTAGCTTTAGAAATCAAGACTGGGCATGGCATGATCGCCTACGACACTCCATTTTGTGTCCAGTACTGCTGACTGGGTAACAAACGTCAAATCAATGGCCATGTCTGCATCACCAGGTCTTGTCATTCGAGTTGGCCTACCATCGTTTATGTAGACTAATTCTGCATTCACGATAGCCTCTGCTGAAGCATTTCCTTGTCTGTTTTCTCCACTACTGTCCCATGCTCTGTTCCAAGCATTAAAATCCCTACAGATGAGAAGCCTATTACCAGGGATTTCCTCCAACTCTTTGACCCAGTCCTAATGTTACTTTGTGACAAGAGAGTCAGCTGCAGCTTAAACATTTACTATATTCCAGTTTGTGCCCCCATTATCTATCTGTATACCCTGAACCTCCAGTGTATTATGATTCCACTGGTCCAGGTCAAACCACATGTTTCACCCCATTCTTCACCAGCAGACACTGCCCATGTCTTCCCTGTCCGGTAGGATTTATTTAACTAATGTCTCCAGGACATGAATATCTGCCTATATTTAATTCCTACAGCTTAATGATATCAAAGTCATAAATCATTCTCTCCAGCACAGGCCCTCTCTGCTTGGCACTACGACAATTCCAGTAATCCACTCTAATATGCTTTAATCCCAGATGCTCCGTTTTTCGCCTGACTCTCCGGGCTCCGGCTATCCGATTTCTATGCCGTTTTCTCTCCATTTCCTAGTCTTCTCTTCTTCCCACTCTCTCCGTTGCCACCTGAAGATGGTATCAAGCACAGAGCACACACTCCGTAGCGATGATTCTTTTTATTAGT
The DNA here is from genome assembly GCA_905116865.2 of Candidula unifasciata. Taxonomy (NCBI): domain Eukaryota; kingdom Metazoa; phylum Mollusca; class Gastropoda; order Stylommatophora; family Geomitridae; genus Candidula; species Candidula unifasciata. The sequence goes on along the minus strand of CAJHNH020003422.1, from coordinate 50,033 downwards.
AGGTACAAAATCCATATAAGGTATTCTTTCAATGCAGGAAGAAAACGGTCACCCTAGTATTGCCTGCTTGCTAGGGAAGAGGCAGGGGAGGTCCTAAAGGACACGGTTTCTAAAACGCAGCAAAACATCGGGCCTGGTACCAAAAGTGCAGGTTTGCTCGGCAAGGGTCAAATAGTAGCAAATGTGTATGAAAGTACCAACTTGGGCAGCTTCGTACTGCCTTCCATGCCTGTTCTACTTCTGGAGTTCCTCATTTATTATTCGATGTGCCAGCATATGTCACATAGGGCTCGCAGTCTATCCCTCCTCTCTGTCACATCTTGTTCAATATCACGGGTGGAAACCAATCCAGCAGCTTTAGCCTCTCTAATCAACATTTATCTTAGGGTTTTTCTTGGGCGTACACTCCTCCTCCCTTTATTTCCTATTTTAATGACTGTCTGGTGATTCTCTACTAGTTGTTTCTCCAGATGTTTCCAATTTAGCACCATATTCTTTGTCTTATAACTGTTGATACTAGGGGTTGCCCAGAAATTTCTCCCATTTTTTTCACTGCTTTTGTAGTGCAACAACGCCTGGCATTTGATATAACAACGTCTAGTTTGATAACAGTAATCTGGTAATCTAAGTTTCAGCTTCATAGCAAATGGGTCACCCCAAAGTTGTTCCGCTCCTGTGCCAACGAAAAACACACATAATTTTTATTGTGGAAAGATTGACAGACTGCTGTCTCAGCATATGCACAGGCATACACGCACATTAAAAGCATATGGTAGCCATCCGAAGTGCTAAAACAAACAGTCTGACATTAGAAATGCAGTTCATCATGGAATGTAGCAGAAGTCACCAACATATCAGCAGTTGCACACGCGATCAATTTTAATCACACAATGGCACCAATATTGCGACAAGAGGCATCGCACTATTTTCTGAATCTACAATTCACACCACCACATTGGTCACAGTCGAAAACATTCCAAATTAAATCCGCACCTCACAGTGTCACGCCATGCACTCAGCTCAGAAGCTGGGCAACGAAACTATATCCTTTCAGTCTACAAATGGAGCAAAAAATGCAACGGCCATTGTCTGGCAGAAGCAAAATATTTGCCACAGCTCAAAACAGTGACCGTACCTAGTGTCTATTTTGAACGGAGGTGGAGGTAGTCTCTGCTGACTTGAGAATCAGCTGTACACACATACCTTCAGAGCGTGACTATGAAATGAGCTCACAACCTTCAGAGTGCGACTATGAAATGAGCTCACAACCTTCAGAGCACGACTATGAAATGAGCTCACAACCTTCAGAGTGCGACTATGAAATGAGCTCACAACCTTCAGAGTGCGACTATGAAATGAGCTCACAACCTTCAGAGTGCGACTATGAAATGAGCTCACAACCTTCAGAGTGCGACTATGAAATGAGCTCACAACCTTCAGAGTGCGACTATGAAATGAGCTCACAACCTTCAGAGTGCGACTATGAAATGAGCTCACAACCTTCAGAGTGCGACTATGAAATGAGCTCACAACCTTCAGAGTGCGACTATGAAATAAGCTCACAACCTTCAGAGTGCGACTATGAAATAAGCTCACAACCTTCAGAGTGCGACTATGAAATAAGCTCACAACCTTTAGAGCGCGACTATGAAATGAGCTCACAACCTTTAGAGCGCGACTATGAAATAAGCTCACAACCTTTAGAGCGTGACTATGAAATGAGCTCACAACCTTTAGAGCGTGACTATGAAATGAGCTCACAAACTTCAGAGTGCGACTATGAAATAAGCTCACAACCTTTAGAGCGCGACTATGAAATAAGCTCACAACCTTCAGAGCGCGACTATGAAATAAGCTCACAACCTTCAGAGTGCAACTATGAAATGAGCTCACAAAGCTTCAGAGTGCGACTATGAAATAAGCTCACAACCTTCAGAGCGCGACTATGAAATAAGCTCACAACCTTCAGAGTGCGACTATGAAATATGCTCACAACCTTCAGAGCATGACTATGAAATAAGCTCACAACCTTCAGAGCATGACTATGAAATAAGCTCACAACCTTCAGAGCATGACTATGAAATAAGCTCACAACCTTCAGAGCATGACTATGAAATAAGCTCACAACCTTCAGAGCATGACTATGAAATAAGCTCACAACCTTCAGAGCACGACTATGAAATAAGCTCACAACCTTCAGAGCGCCACTATGAAATAAGCTCACAACCTTCAGAGCATGACTATGAAATAAGCTCACAACCTTCAGAGCGCCACTATGAAATAAGCTCACAACCTTCAGAGCGCCACTATGAAATAAGCTCACAACCTTCAGAGCATGACTATGAAATAAGCTCACAACCTTCAGAGCATGACTATGAAATAAGCTCACAACCTTCAGAGCATGACTATGAAATAAGCTCACAACCTTCAGAGCGCGACTATGAAATAAGCTCACAACCTTCAGAGCATGACTATGAAATAAGCTCACAACCTTCAGAGCATGACTATGAAATAAGCTCACAACCTTCAGAGCACGACTATGAAATAAGCTCACAACCTTCAGAGCGCCACTATGAAATAAGCTCACAACCTTCAGAGCATGACTATGAAATAAGCTCACAACCTTCAGAGCATGACTATGAAATAAGCTCACAACCTTCAGAGCATGACTATGAAATAAGCTCACAACCTTCAGAGCACGACTATGAAATAAGCTCACAACCTTCAGAGCGCCACTATGAAATAAGCTCACAACCTTCAGAGCATGACTATGAAATAAGCTCACAACCTTCAGAGCATGACTATGAAATAAGCTCACAACCTTCAGAGCATGACTATGAAATAAGCTCACAACCTTCAGAGCACGACTATGAAATAAGCTCACAACCTTCAGAGCGCCACTATGAAATATGCTCACAACCTTCAGAGCATGACTATGAAATAAGCTCACAACCTTCAGAGCATGACTATGAAATAAGCTCACAACCTTCAGAGCACGACTATGAAATAAGCTCACAACCTTCAGAGCGCCACTATGAAATATGCTCACAACCTTCAGAGCGCGACTATGAAATAAGCTCAAAACCTTCAGAGCGCCACTATGAAATGAGCTCACAACCTTCAGAGAGCAAGACAAACATCTTGACAATCTTGCTACAGAGACCCTCCCCTCCCCCTTATATAAACATATATATGCTTGTGTACCTACGCATGCATGCATGTATGCACACATGCACGCATGCACACAGACACACACACAGTGGGGCAACAAGACATACCTGTAAACTTGTTGCATTCCAACTCAGCCGACCTCCGTTATAAACCTCTTTTCCATCCTGATATAAGAAGTAGCCTGTGATTGGTCCATTAGGCTTGCCAGGAGCCTGCCACTCAACAAACAGGTAGGTGGGGCCAGCTTGTGCTGTTGGTGGTGGAACATCTTCAGGAGCTGCCAGAGGAGCAGAAGCAAAAAGTTTGTTGAAGAAGGATGATCGAAAATAGCTTGGGTTACCAAATTACCACATCCATCATGCGACAGGTTAAAGCAATAACTGCCGCATTCCAGTGGGTTGAGAACATCTCAGCCACAGATACTGTCTTAGATTCACAAAGCTTGCCCAGGAGGGGGAGCCAGGTTTTTGGGGGAATGGAATGGGTGGCATCAATCCAGAAGTTGCAGATGGTGAGTGAGAGTAACATGCATATTGAACCCAGGCCATTTAGGCATGTCTGGGAATGAGCAGGCAGATAGCTTGACTTGACCAGCCCCATTTGGAGTGTACAGCAACTGTACAAGGCAGAAGCGATCTCTCATTTGTTGGGGGAGGTGACAAATACAATGGAAGATACTGAAAACCTACAACTGGAGAGACTGTTGCAGCGAGGAGTGTCTGGAGGACAAGGTAACAAATACAATGGAAGATACTGAACTACAACTGGAGAGACTGATGCAGCGAGGAGTGTCTGGAGGACAAGGTAACAAATACAATGGAAGATACTGAAAACCTACAACTGGAGAGACTGATGCAGCGAGGAGTGTCTGGAGGACAAGGTAATAAATACAATGGAAGATACTGAAAACCTACAACTGGAGAGACTGATGCAGCACGGAGTGTCTGGAGGACAAGGTAATAAATACAATGGAAGATACTGAAAACCTACAACTGGAGAGACTGATGCAGCACGGAGTGTCTGGGGGACAAGGTAACAAATACAATGGAAGATACTGAAAACCTACAACTGGAGAGACTGTTGCAGCGAGGAGTGTCTGGAGGACAAGGTAACAAATACAATGGAAGATACTGAACTACAACTGGAGAGACTGATGCAGCGAGGAGTGTCTGGAGGACAAGGTAACAAATACAATGGAAGATACTGAAAACCTACAACTGGAGAGACTGATGCAGCGAGGAGTGTCTGGAGGATAAGGTAATAAATACAATGGAAGATACTGAAAACCTACAACTGGAGAGACTGATGCAGCACGGAGTGTCTGGAGGACAAGGTAATAAATACAATGGAAGATACTGAAAACCTACAACTGGAGAGACTGATGCAGCACGGAGTGTCTGGGGGACAAGGTAACAAATACAATGGAAGATACTGAAAACCTACAACTGGAGAGACTGATGCAGCGAGAAGTGTCTGGAGGACAAGGTAACAAATATAATGGAAGATACTGTACATCTGTACCTGGAGGGAATGTTTTATCATAGCACAAAGCCTGGGTAGTATTGTAGAGATCATATGTTGCCCATGCATCATGATCCCTTTGTCAACTTGCCTTGTTTACTCCAAAGTAAAGGTAACACCAGTACGTTTGGAAAAAAAATAGTCTGCAGAAGCTGCTGGATCAGCAGAGCAGTGAGCTGTCCGCCTGTCAGAGCTTTTCTCTTAGACCAGCTGCCAGCCAAGTCTAAGGGCCTGGTCTGCCCTGCCAGAACACAAAGTTTTCAGGTTGCATTTGCTATTCCTAGGATAAGGCTAGTATCCTCCCCAATGCACTCTTCCACCCAAAGCCTTTGATACAAAATGGGACGTCAGGTTTGTTATACGCCTCCCAACATTTGACGTAACAGAAAACAAACACAAATGGTTCAATAATTGATCCCATTCTTCATGGCAGGCGGTATCCCTTTTTCACAAATCAATAAGATGCACGTCTAACCTCTCTCAATTGGTCACAATATTTACAGAAATCTGGCTTCCTCAGTGGCCACTAGCATTGCACATTTAGTCTTTGTGAGAGAGATGTCCTTATGGTTGTTCATGGGTATGAAAGACGTTCTCACACAGAAACAGATCAGATGTTTGACCTTTCATAAAGAAATAAACACAGTCAAAATGGCTACCTTCAATAGGTGTGGTCACCGGCATACCATCCTGGCTCTCAGTACAGCCACCTGAGGTGCAAGCGACAATCTTCACCAGGTAATCTGTGGCAGGTGTGACTCCAGTCATGTTCACTGCAATGTGAGATAGTTCATGGTTTACATCTGTCAAACTGAACACAAAACTAGAACACTGAATACAAGTACCAGTTTGTAGGGTAACATGAGAACACAAGGAGACATTGTTGCAGCAGTGACGACCCTCACAACCTCCATTTGAATCTGATGGACCACAACATGTAAGGCAAAGAGAGAGTCACAGAGAAACAAAGAAAAGACAGTTATAGACACATACAGGGTCACAAAGAACAAGAGAAAGAAAGTTAAAGAAAGGCGCATGCAGCTTTAGCTGCAGGTAAGGGTCAGAGGCTGAAAAGGGGGAAATTGTAGATGGCTCAAGCAGAAGTTACAATAAGACAAGTATGCGTGCTGGAGAACATTGGGCGAGGAGAGGAGTGGGTCAGAGTATCAGAGGAAAAGTCTGACCTGTGTGCCAGGAGTGCAGAGCCTGGCCAGTGGGTGCTACGGAGGTGGAAGTCCAACAGGTAATTCACAACAATTCCCCCCCAGGTGATCTTATTATCTATACAGATGGTTGATGTTGAGAGGAAAGAGAAGTGCCTGGGGGTTCATAGATAATGCCAATGGAAAATCTTTAGTGCAAGACAGCCTAGCATATCACATCACAACATCTAGCATGAGAATGGAGGTGGAGGCGGTAACTGCAGATGAATACACATGTCACAATTGTAACAGACTCTGAGAAAGGTTAAGACAGGGATGCTTCGAGCAGAGTGGCAAGCTTCCCTGGGAAGGTCATGGGTAGTGAGCATACTTTAGATCTTTTCTCCAGGCCATGCCAGCATAGAAGGTAATGAACAGGCAGACAGATTGGCTGGATCTGCACCACTGGGTGGTGAATTGATACAAGACAAGGCAGATGTGGTCAAGGCCCTGTGGGAACAAGCAATGGAATCAGTAGAGAAACAAGATTATTATGGCCTGAAGAGAATGAGGCACCTGGGTGTAACCAGAGGGTCTAGCCGGCTCACTACACTCAGAGGAAAGGCAAGACGGACATATAACCAGATTGTGACCGGTACAAACAGTACTGGAACTCTGCGCTGGCTGCTGAAGATGAGGAAAGAGTATGCATGGTAATGCCCTGAGTGATGTGATGTCAATTCTTGACTCAACTCAACTCGGACATGTGTATCCTCACAGAGAGACAGAGAGAATACTAGAGAGAAGAATGTCAAGCATGTGTATCCTCACAGAGAGACAGAGAGAATACTAGAGAGAAGAATGTCAAGCATGTGTATCCTCACAGAGAGACAGAGAGAATACTAGAGAGAAGAATGTCAAGCATGTGTATCCTCACAGAGAGACAGAGAGAATACTAGAGAGAAGAATGTCAAGCATGTGTATCCTCACAGAGAGACAGAGAAAATACTAGAGAGAAGAATGTCAAGCATGTGTATCCTCACAGAGAGACAGAGAAAATACTAGAGAGAAGAATGTCAAGCATGTGTATCCTCACAGAGAGACAGAGAGAATACTAGAGAGAATACTAGAGAGAAGAATGTCAAGCATGTGTATCCTCACAGAGAGACAGAGAGAATACTAGAGAGAATACTAGAGAGAAGAATGTCAGGCACGTGTATCCTCACAGAGAGACAGAGAGAATACTAGAGAGAAGAATGTCCAGCATGTGTATCCTCACAGAGAGACAGAGAGAATACTAGAGAGAAGAATGTCAGGCATGTGTATCCTCACAGAGAGACAGAGAGAATACTAGAGAGAAGAATGTCAGGCATGTGTATCCTCACAGAGAGACAGAGAGAATACTAGAGAGAAGAATGTCAAGCATGTGTATCCTCACAGAGAGACAGAGAGAATACTAGAGAGAAGAATGTCAAGCATGTGTATCCTCACAGAGAGACAGAGAGAATACTAGAGAGAAGAATGTCAAGCATGTGTATCCTCACAGAGAGACAGAGAGAATACTAGAGAGAAGAATGTCAAGCATGTGTATCCTCACAGAGACAGAGAGAATACTAGAGAGAAGAATGTCAAGCATGTGTATCCTCACAGAGAGACAGAGAGAATACTAGAGAGAAGAATGTCAAGCATGTGTATCCTCACAGAGAGACAGAGAGAATACTAGAGAGAAGAATGTCAAGCATGTGTATCCTTACAGAGAGACAGAGAGAATACTAGAGAGAAGAATGTCAAGCATGTGTATCCTTACAGAGAGACAGAGAGAATACTAGAGAGAAGAATGTCAAGCATGTGTATCCTCACAGAGAGACAGAGAGAATACTAGAGAGAAGAATGTCAAGCATGTGTATCCTCACAGAGAGACAGAGAAAATACTAGAGAGAAGAATGTCAAGCATGTGTATCCTCACAGAGAGACAGAGAAAATACTAGAGAGAAGAATGTCAAGCATGTGTATCCTCACAGAGAGACAGAGAGAATACTAGAGAGAATACTAGAGAGAAGAATGTCAAGCATGTGTATCCTCACAGAGAGACAGAGAGAATACTAGAGAGAATACTAGAGAGAAGAATGTCAGGCACGTGTATCCTCACAGAGAGACAGAGAGAATACTAGAGAGAAGAATGTCCAGCATGTGTATCCTCACAGAGAGACAGAGAGAATACTAGAGAGAAGAATGTCAGGCATGTGTATCCTCACAGAGAGACAGAGAGAATACTAGAGAGAAGAATGTCAGGCATGTGTATCCTCACAGAGAGACAGAGAGAATACTAGAGAGAAGAATGTCAAGCATGTGTATCCTCACAGAGAGACAGAGAGAATACTAGAGAGAAGAATGTCAAGCATGTGTATCCTCACAGAGAGACAGAGAGAATACTAGAGAGAAGAATGTCAAGCATGTGTATCCTCACAGAGAGACAGAGAGAATACTAGAGAGAAGAATGTCAAGCATGTGTATCCTCACAGAGAGACAGAGAGAATACTAGAGAGAAGAATGTCAAGCATGTGTATCCTCACAGAGAGACAGAGAGAATACTAGAGAGAAGAATGTCAAGCATGTGTATCCTTACAGAGAGACAGAGAGAATACTAGAGAGAAGAATGTCAAGAATGTGTATCCTTACAGAGAGACAGAGAGAATACTAGAGAAAAGAATGTCAAGCATGTGTATCCTCACAGAGAGACAGAGAGAATACTAGAGAGAAGAATGTCAAGCATGTGTATCCTTACAGAGAGACAGAGAGAATACTAGAGAAAAGAATGTCAAGCATGTGTATCCTTACAGAGAGACAGAGAGAATACTAGAGAGAAGAATGTCAAGCATGTGTATCCTCACAGAGAGACAGAGAGAATACTAGAGAGAAGAATGTCAAGCATGTGTATCCTCACAGAGAGACAGAGAGAATACTAGAGAGAAGAATGTCAAGCATGTGTATCCTCACAGAGAGAATACTAGAGAGAAGAATGTCAGGCATGTGTATCCTCACAGAGAGACAGAGAGAATACTAGAGAGAAGAATGTCAAGCATGTGTATCCTCACAGAGAGACAGAGAGAATACTAGAGAGAAGAATGTCAAGCATGTGTATCCTCACAGAGAGACAGAGAGAATACTAGAGGGAAGAATGTCAAGCATGTGTATCCTCACTGACAGACAGAGAGAATACTAGAGAGAAGAATGTCAAACATGTGTATCCTCACAGAGAGACAGAGAGAATACTAGAGAGAAGAATGTCAAGCATGTGTATCCTTACAGAGAGACAGAAAGAATACTAGAGAGAAGAATGTCAAGCATGTGTATCCTCATAGAGAGACAGAGAGAATACTAGAGAGAAGAATGTCAATCATGTGTATCCTCATAGAGAGACAGAGAGAATACTAGAGAGAAGAATGTCAAGCATGTGTATCCTTACAGAGAGACAGAGAGAATACTAGAGAGAAGAATGTCAAGCATGTGTATCCTCACAGAGAGACAGAGAGAATACTAGAGAGAAGAATCTCAGGCGACAATTCAGCAAAGGACCCTGCTCAGAGAGGTTAGTTAGAGAGGATTAGCTAGAGAGGATTAGTTAGAGAGGATTAGTTAGAGAGGATTAGTTAGAGATAAACATAGCAAAATCAATACAGACAGGAACAGTCACAGAAATACAAACAAGAAAAAATATGCAGTCATAAACATGGAAAGAAAAAGGCAGAGATATAGATACATACAACAAGAGAGAGAGAGAGAGAGAGAGAGAGAGAGAGAGAGAGAGAGAGAGAGAGAGAGAGAGAGAGAGAGAGAGAGAGAGAGAGAGAGAGAGAGAGAGAGACACACACCAAAAAGTCACAAAAATATGCAACAGAGAAAGTAAAATGATCCAGTAATTCAATATTCCACTTCAATGAAGACTGAGGGAACAATGTGAACAGTCACAGAAATGATGATGATTGCCAACATGATTCTCGAAGGCTACAATCATACGCTTTATACCATCAATTCTATTATCAATTCTCTTATTGCCAAGTGCCACAGGAGGCTTCAGAGAGGACTTTCCATGCTTTCCTATCCTGTGCAATCTTCAGTGCAGTTTTCCATGTCAGAGATGCCGCATTCAGGTCACTTTCTATCGTTCGTCTCCACATTGTTTTTTGGGTGCCCCATTTTACTCTTTCTCTCTGATATCCATGTGAGAGCTGTTTTGGCAGGTATATCAGGATATATTCACATAACGTGGCCAAGTCATTTCCATCATCTCTTGATTATTATACTAAGAGTTTCTTGGTTTGTGACTTGAAGTAACTTAGTGTTTGAGATTGTTTCTGATCAGAATATTTTGCTAATTCTACCTATCAATTCTATAGTATTAATTAATTAATTACATATCACTATTCAATATCAGGAAACTGATCAACTTCAGTAATTAATGGTTCAATGTTCAGTTATTAAAGTCAGTGCTAGTTTATATCATACCTGCAGTGATGGAGACATCATTGATGTCCAGGGAGACAAAAGAGCCATTGTCGTACGCCATGATAACAAACTTGGTCAGCAGCCCGAAGGTTGCCTGAGGCTCCTCCCAGATGACCTCAATCTCACTGCCACTGAGAGGTCGTACACTGACCGGTCCCTTGACCCCACTAGGCGCTGCCAAGGGAACACATCACATATTAAATGTCACACAGTCCATGGTTCAGACACTAGGCTCTGCCAAGGGAACACATCACATATTAAATCTTGTCACACAGGCCATGGTTCAGACACTAGGTGCTGCCAAGGGAACACATCACATATTAAATGTCACACAGGCCATGGTTCAGACACTAGGTGCTGCCAAGGGAACACATCACATATTAAATGTCACACAGACGATGGTTCAGACACTAGGTGCTGCCAAGGGAACACATCACATATTAAATCTCGTCACACAGTCCATGGTTCAGACACTAGGTGCTGCCAAGGGAACACATCACATATTAAATCTCGTCACACAGACCATGGTTCAGACACTAGGCGCTGCCAAGGGAACACATCACATATTAAATGTCACACAGTCCATGGTTCAGACACTAGGTGCTGCCAAGGGAACACATCACATATTAAATCTCGTCACACAGTCCATGGTTCAGACACTAGGTGCTGCCAAGGGAACACATCACATATTAAATCTCGTCACACAGTCCATGGTTCAGACACTAGGTGCTGCCAAGGGAACACATCACATATTAAATGTCACACAGGCCATGGTTCAGACACTAGGTGCTGCCAAGGGAACACATCACATATTAAATGTCACACAGGCCATGGTTCAGACACTAGGTGCTGCCAAGGGAACACATCACATATTAAATGTCACACAGGCCATGGTTCAGACACTAGGTGCTGCCAAGGGAACACATCACATATTAAATGTCACACAGGCCATGGTTCAGACACTAGGTGCTGCCAAGGGAACACATCACATATTAAATCTCGTCACACAGTCCATGGTTCAGACACTAGGTGCTGCAAAGGGAACACATCACATATTAAATCTCGTCACACAGGCCACATGGTTGGTTCAGACACTAGGTGCTGCCAAGGGAACACATCTATTAAATGTCACACAGGCCATGGTTCAGACACTAGGTGCTGCCAAGGGAACACATCACATATTAAATCTCGTCACACAGGCCATGGTTCAGACACTAGGTGCTGCCAAGGGAACACATCACATATTAAATCTCATCACACAGTCCATGGTTCAGACACTAGGTGCTGCCAAGGGAACACATCACATATTAAATCTCATCACACAGTCCATGGTTCAGACACTAGGTGCTGCAAGGGAACATCCACATATTAAATCTCATCACACAGGCCATGTTCAGACACTAGGTGCTGCCAAGGGAACACATCACATATTAAATGTCACACAGGCCATGGTTCAGACACTAGGTGCTGCCAAGGGAACACATCACATATTAAATCTCATCACACAGTCCATGGTTCAGACACTAGGTGCTGCCAAGGGAACACATCACATATTAAATCTCATCACACAGGCCATGGTTCAGACACTAGGTGCTGCCAAGGGAACACATTACATATTAAATCTCGTCACACAGTCCATGGTTCAGACACTAAGCGCTGCCCCATGATTCATACAACCTTGGTGCCTTATTTGATTCAGGTATCAATACTAGCAAATTTGCATCCAGTTGTTAGTTCCGTTTGTCAATGTTCAATATCTAAAAAGCGGGTCGTCTGTGCAAGTCAAGTGTTGCTCAAATAAATCATTCAAGTATGTTGCTTGCTATTCATGAATAAATTTAGTTGTGTATCCTTTACAGCAGAGCTATTCAACTGGCAGCCAGCATGCCAAATCTGGCCCGCAAAGGCTTAGCAAGTGGCCTGCTGATCATTGCCAGTTGTACTGTATTATTTGCTAGGGTTCAGGCCACCATTTTGGACACTTTAGCTACTGAGTTGAAAAGCCTGCTTTACATAATGTCACAGAACGAGCCTCAGCCTCTTCTGGATGTTTGTGATTTTATTAGCAATTTCATGTTCAGTAGTTTGCTACTACTGTCTCAACGGGTGCTGCTCTATCCTATTGTTGAAATCAATGTACATAAGTCTCCTACAAAATCACCTGCAGCAGAACTGAGCCAGGTACTTCAGTGTTAGAAAGCAGGCTGACAAAAATTAAGCCAGATATTTCAGTGTTACAAAGCCAAGCCAGGTATGCGGATAATTTATTTATGACAAGATAAAAGTCAGGTTACTGACATGAACTGGGTCAATAGAACTGGCATCACTTGTCTTCTTGGGTCAGGAGTGTATGTAATTAAAACCCTTACCCCTTACACGAGAAAAGAGTGAGTTCCATAAAACTTGTGACACCATCTACAACTGACCTCTGTTAGCAATCATAGCCTCAGTCACATGGCAACTATACATACAACAAATATTACAACAAACAAAGTGACATGACTATAGTCTTATACAGAATCTATACAGGTGTATGTAAGTGGGACACAAGACATGGAGATACATGAACAAAGTACCATGATCATAGTCTTATACAGAATCTATACAGATGTATGTAAGTGGGACACAAGACATGGAGATACATGAACAAAGTGACATGACCATAGTTTTATACAGAATCTATACAGATGTATGTAAGTGGGACACAAGACATGGAGATACATGAACAAAGCACCATGATCATAGTCTTATACAGAATCTATACAGATGTATGTAAGTGGGACACAAGACATGGAGATACACGAACAGAGTGAAATGACCATAGTCTTATACAGAATCTATACAGATGAATGTAAGTGGGACACAAGACATGGAGATACATGAACAAAGTACCATGATCATAGTTTTATACAGAATCTATACAGATGTATGTAGTGGGACACAAGACATGGAGATATATGAACAAAGTGACATGACCATAGTCTTATACAGAATCTATACAGATGTATGTAAGTGGGACACAAAACATGGAGATACACGAACAAAGTGACATGACCATAGTCTTATACAGAATCTATACAGATGTATGTAAGTGGGACACAAAACATGGTTATGAAATGGAAAGGTTGTCAATACACAGACTTAACCATGCTTCTATAGAGAGAGATACAGTAGACATATCTTGTTATGACATGGAAAGGTTGTCAATACACAGACTTAACCATGCTTCTATAGAGAGAGATACAGTAGACACATCTTGTTATGACATGGAAAGGTTGTCAATACACAGACTCTACCATGCTTCTATAGAGAGATACAGTAGACACATCTTGTTATGACATGGAAAGGTTGTCAATACACAGACTTAACCATGCTTCTATAGAGAGAGATACAGTAGACACATCTTGTTATGACATGGAAAGGATGTCAATACACAGACTCTAACCATGCTTCTATAGAGAGAGATACAGTAGACACATCTTGTTATGACATGGAAAGGTTGTCAATACACAGACTCTACCATGCTTCTATAGAGAGATACAGTATCTTGTTACATGGGGGAAGTAGACACAGACTTAACCATGCTGACAGAGAACAAGACACATCTTGTTATGACATACACAGACTCTACCATGCTTCTATAGAGAGAGATACAGTAGACATCTTGTTTATGACATCTGTTACACAGACATGGAAATAGGAGATACAACACATCTTGTTATGACATGGAAGGTTGTCACAGACTCTAACCATGCTTCTATAGAGAGAGATACAGTAGACACATCTTGTTATGACATGGAAAGGTTGTCAATACACAGACTCTACCATGCTTCTATAGAGAGAGATACAGTAGACACATCTTGTTATGACATGGAAAGGTTGTCAATACACAGACTTAACCATGCTTCTATAGAGAGAGATACAGTAGACATATCTTGTTATGACATGGGAAGGATGTCAATACACAGACTTAACCATGCTTCTATAGAGAGAGATACAGTAGACACATCTTGTTATGACATGGAAAGGTTGTCAATACACAGACTCTACCATGCTTCTATAGAGAGAGATACAGTAGACACATCTTGTTATGACATGGAAAGGTTGTCAATACACAGACTCTACCATGCTTCTATAGAGAGAGATACAGTAGACACATCTTGTTATGACATGGAAAGGATGTCAATACACAGACTCAACCATGCTTCTATAGAGAGATACAGTAGACACATCTTGTTATGGCATGGAAAGGTTGTCAATACACAGACTCTACCATGCTTCTATAGAGAGAGATACAGAAGACATATCTTGTTATGGCATGGGAAGGATGTCAATACACAGACTCAATCATGCTTCTATAGAGAGAGATACAGAAGACATATCTTGTTATGGCATGGGAAGGATGTCAATGCACAGACTCAACCATGCTTCTATACAGAGATATACAGTAGACATATCTTGTTATGACATGGAAAGGTTGTCAATTCACAGACAGACTTACCATGCTTCTATAAAGAGAGATACAGTAGACATATCTTGTTATGACATGGGAAGGATGTCAATACACAGACTTAACCATGCTTCTATAGAGAGAGATACAGTAGACATATCTTGTTATGACATGGAAAGGTTGTCAATACACAGACTTAACCATGCTTCTATAGAGAGAGATACAGTAGACATATCTTGTTATGACATGGAAAGGTTGTCAATACACAGACTTAACCATGCTTCTATAGAGAGAGATACAGTAGACACATCTTGTTATGACATGGAAAGGTTGTCAATACACAGACTCTACCATGCTTCTATATAGAGAGATACAGTAGACACATCTTGTTATGACATGGAAAGGTTGTCAATACACAGACTTAACCATGCTTCTATAAAGAGAGATACAGTAGACATATCTTGTTATGACATGGGAAGGATGTCAATACACAGACTTAACCATGCTTCTATAGAGAGAGATACAGTAGACACATCTTGTTATGACATGGAAAGGTTGTCAATACACAGACTTAACCATGCTTCTATAGAGAGAGATACAGTAGACACATCTTGTTATGACATTGTAAGGATGTCAATACACAGACTTAACCATGCTTCTATACAGAGATACAGTAGACATATCTTGTTATGACATGGAAAGGTTGTCAATTCACAGACTCAACCATGCTTCTATAAAGAGAGATACAGTAGACATATCTTGTTATGACATGGGAAGGATGTCAATACACAGACTTAACCATGCTTCTATAGAGAGAGATACAGTAGACACATCTTGTTATGACATGGAAAGGTTGTCAATACACAGACTTAACCATGCTTCTATAGAGAGAGATACAGTAGACATATCTTGTTATGACATGGAAAGGTTGTCAATACACAGACTTAACCATGCTTCTATAGAGAGAGATACAGTAGACACATCTTGTTATGACATGGAAAGGTTGTCAATACACAGACTCAACCATGCTTCTATAGAGAGAGATACAGTAGACACATCTTGTTATGACATGGAAAGGTTGTCAATACACAGACTCTACCATGCTTCTATAAAGAGAGATACAGTAGACACATCTTGTTATGACATGGAAAGGTTGTCAATACACAGTCTTAACCATGCTTCTATAGAGAGAGATACAGTAGACACATCTTGTTATGACATGGAAAGGTTGTCAATACACAGACTCTACCATGCTTCTATAGAGAGAGATACAGTAGACACATCTTGTTATGAAATGGAAAGGTTGTCAATACACAGTCTTAACCATGCTTCTATAGAGAGAGATACAGTAGACACATCTTGTTATGACATGGAAAGGTTGTCAATACACAGACTTAACCATGCTTCTATAGAGAGAGATACAGTAGACACATCTTGTTATGACATGGAAAGGTTGTCAATACACAGACTTAACCATGCTTCTATAGAGAGAGATACAGTAGACACATCTTGTTATGACATGGAAAGGTCAATACACAGTCAATATAGAGAGAGATACACTTAACCATGCTTCTATAGACTTGTTATGACATGGAAAGGTTGTCAATACACAGACTTAACCATGCTTCTATAGAGAGAGATACAGTAGACATATCTTGTTATGACATGGAAAGGTTGTCAATACACAGACTTAACCATGCTTCTATAGAGAGAGATACAGTAGACACATCTTGTTATGGCATGGAAAGGATGTCAATACACAGACTTAACCATGCTTCTATAGAGAGAGATACAGTAGACACATCTTGTTATGGCATGGAAAGGATGTCAATACACAGACTTAACCATGCTTCTATAGAGAGAGATACAGTAGACACATCTTGTTATGGCATGGAAAGGATGTCAATACACAGACTTAACCATGCTTCTATACAGAGATACAGTAGACATATCTTGTTATGACATGGAAAGGTTGTCAATACACAGACTCTACCATGCTTCTATACAGAGATACAGTAGACATATCTTGTTATGACATGGAAAAGTTGTCAATTCACAGACTCAACCATGCTTCTATAAAGAGAGATACAGTAGACATATCTTGTTATGACATGGGAAGGTTGTCAATACACAGACTCTACCATGCTTCTATACAGAGATACAGTAGACATATCTTGTTATGACATGGAAAAGTTGTCAATTCACAGACTCAACCATGCTTCTATAAAGAGAGATACAGTAGACATATCTTGTTATGACATTGTAAGGATGTCAATACACAGACTTAACCATGCTTCTATACAGAGATACAGTAGACATATCTTGTTATGACATGGAAAGGTTGTCAATACACAGACTCAACCATGCTTCTATAAAGAGAGATACAGTAGACATATCTTGTTATGACATGGGAAGGATGTCAATACACAGACTTAACCATGCTTCTATAGAGAGAGATACAGTAGACACATCTTGTTATGACATGGAAAGGTTGTCAATACACAGACTCTACCATGCTTCTATAGAGAGAGATACAGTAGACACATCTTGTTATGACATGGAAAGGTTGTCAATACACAGACTCTACCATGCTTCTATAGATTAGAAAAAATATAATCACCACTGCCAGTCTGAATAGCAAAATAACCCTAATGTGACTATTTTATGATAACTTTATGTGTGACAATGTTGGGATAACTTTACATGCAACCAGGCTGGGATAATTTTACGTCTGACAATGCTGTGATAACTTTACATACAACTACCAGGAAATAGCACAGATTAATTTCCAACACAGTAATCTTTTTAAAAACTTATCATAACAATAAACTATCTTGTAATCTTATAATCTTTGTTTCAGCCTCATAGCAAATGGGTCACCACAGAGTTGCTCCGCTCCTGTGCCAAGAAACAAAACACACACACAATGGCCTCTATTTTGACTGGAAGCATGTACAATGAGCATGTACAATGAGCATGAACAATGAGCATGAACAATGAGCATGAACAATGAGCATGTACAATGAGCATGTACAATGAGCATGAACAATGAGCATGAACAATGAGCATGAACAATGAGCATGTACAATGAGCATGTACAATGAGCATGTACAATGAGCATGAACAATGAACATGTACAATGAGCATGAACAATGAGCATGAACAATGAGCATGAACAATGAGCATGTACAATGAGCATGTACAATGACCATGTACAATGAGCATGTACAATGAGCATGAACAATGAGCATGAACAATGAACATGTACAATGAGCATATACAATGAGCATGTACAATGAGCATATACAATGACCATGTACAATAAGCATGAACAATGAGCATGTACAATGAGCATGAACAATGAGCATGTACAATGAGCATGTACAATGAACATGTACAATGAGCATGAACAATGAGCATGAACAATGAGCATGTACAATGAGCATGTACAATGAGCATGTACAATGACCATGTACAATGAGCATGTACAATGAGCATGTACAATGAGCATGAACAATGAGCATGAACAATGAGCATGTACAATGAGCATGTACAATGAGCATGTACAATGACCATGTACAATGAGCATGTACAATGAGCATGTACAATGAGCATGAACAATGAGCATGAACAATGAGCATGTACAATGAGCATGTACAATGAGCATGAACAATGAGCATGAACAATGAGCATGTACAATGAGCATATACAATGAGCATGAACAATGAGCATGAACAATGAGCATGTACAATGAGCATGTACAATGAGCATGTACAATGAGCATGTACAATGAGCATGTACAATGAGCATTAACAATGACCATGAACAATGAGCATGAACAATGAGCATGAACAATGAGCATGTACAATGAGCATGAACAATGAGCATGTATAATGAGCATGAACAATGAGCATGAACAATGAGCATGTACAATAAGCCTTTACAATCAGCATGTACAATGAGCATGAACAATGAGCATGAACAATGAGCCTTCACAATCAGCATGTACAATGAGCATGAACAATGAGCATGAACAATGAGCCTTCACAATCAGCATGTACAATCAGCATGTACAATGAGCATGAACAATGAGCCTTTACAATCAGCATGTACAATCAGCATGTACAATCAGCATGAACAATGAGCATGAACAATGAGCATGAACAATGACCATGAACAATGAGCCTTTACAATCAGCATGAACAAAGAGCATGTACAATGACCATGTACAAGTAGAATAATGACACATATACCTCCTTCCTTAGTGCGTCCATAAGCCCAAGAACTGACACCTTCACCAGCACCATTGGATGCAGCAACTCGATAGATGTAATCTGACATGGACAGATGATGTTTAATTATTCTCACACATGACACAACATGACATGTTTCATGTAATCTTACACAGGACAAAACATGAAATGTTTCATAGTCTCACACATGACACAACATGACATGTTTCATGTAATCTTACACAGGACAAAACATGAAATGTTTCATAATCTCACACATGACACAACATGACATGTTTCATGTAATCTTACACAGGACAAAACATGAAATGTTTCATACAGTCTCACACATGTCATGTTTTATGTTATCTGATGTGGATAAAATCTGACATATTTCATGTAATATCATGCAGAACAATTACCATACTTTCTATGTGTACAAAAACATGATATCTTCATGTTATTTGATGTAGATAAAATTTTTCCTTTTTTTTTTTTTTTTGCATTTATAAATTTATTAACTATAATAACTACCAGTTCTGTCACACTGCAGTATAAATAACTTATCAAAGGCTTTGAAAAAGGTCAGCCATTTGTGTTGAAATTTGCAGTTTTAGAATGCACAAATTTGTGACAGAAACACACAGACTATACAAGAAAATGTTTATAGATCTGTAATACCCACCCATTGACTTTTATCTCACATTTGGCAGCAGATTTTCAGGTTAGATAAATAATGGCAGACATATCAGAAAATAGCGATTATTGTAACAACAAACTCACTACCATGACATTAAAACTAATGCTGCATAAAATACATAAATATAAAAATCACACCCTGAACACCTTGGAATGGTGTTTTTTTTTTTAAATTACTGGAAAACAAAATTCTTAAAATAATTATAATTTTATAGTCACTGATATTTTTTTTTTAAATGTTAAAATTTTCTATCTTAATTTTTAAAAAAAAGGAATAATGTGAACAACAATATAAAACAAATATATTTGTGGGTCCTCTCTAGCCGTGTTCTGCCTTTCAGCCTCAGTGTTGAAGAGACATATTTGTTTCATATCCTGACCTCCTAACACTGTTGTGTGGGCGTAAACCCAGACAATGGCTCTAGAGAAGGCAGTAAAGTGACCTGTAGGGGGATCTGTACCCAACAGGAAGTGTTGGCGTTTCTCTGGGCACAAGATTTTAAAAAAACTGTCCAGTTTCTGGGTACTTGGTGCAGGGCAGCTACTGTTCCAGCAGGGTGAGTGATTTTCTGACAGGCTTCAGCAAAAAGCTCAGTGTTTGTATGTGTTCTTGCATGTAATGATATCATTGTCCATGAGTGACAGACTCTTGCAGATATCGGACTTAAAATGTTACAGAACAACAAGATAGAGTGACAGACTCTTGCAGATATCAGACTTAAAATGTTACAGAACAACAAGATAGAGTGACAGACTCTTGCAGATATCGGACTGAAAATGTTACAGAACAACAAGATAGAGTGACAGACTCTTGCAGATATCAGACTTAAAATGTTACCAAATAACAAGGTGGAGTGACAGACTCTTGCAGATATCGGACTTAAAATGTTACAGAACAACAAGATAGAGCAACATTTAGGATGGCTACTTGGAACATCAGCGGAATGGGTCAATAAATATGTTATTTGATAAACTTGTGTATGAGAAGTCTCCGGCTGTTCCTGACTGGTAGAAAAGATACAAATAGGTTTAACATCATTCAAACATGAGCTGGTCAATGAGGCAGGATGGAACACATCATTCAAACATGAGCTGGTCAATGACGCAGGATGGAACACATCATTCAAACATGAGCTGGTCAGTGAGGCAGGATGGAACATTCTATGGTCACCTGTGTAAGGCAGCAGACCAGTATCATAGGCCACCTGGTCCATTCCCTGGTATACCTGTGTGATGACACTTGACTGACAGGTCACCTTGGATTCATAGTCCGGTGGGCAGCCATCCATGTTTGTGTTTGCCACATCTACTATGACCACATCTTTGTCATACTGCTTGTCATTGATTTGAAACCCGGAGAAACAGCCACCAAAACCTGGCAGATTGTGAAGATATTCTGTCAATACTCAGATGTCAATGAAAACAAAACAAATACAGGTTGGGCAACACTAACCTAGCTAACAAATGCCAGGAACAAACTGAATGTGTCAGCCAGAAGGTACAAATATCACAGACCTCCTGGAAACAGACACAGTATAATTACAACACAACAAATGACATCAAACA
The DNA here is from genome assembly GCA_905116865.2 of Candidula unifasciata. Lineage (NCBI taxonomy): Eukaryota > Metazoa > Mollusca > Gastropoda > Stylommatophora > Geomitridae > Candidula > Candidula unifasciata. The sequence goes on along the minus strand of CAJHNH020003422.1, from coordinate 28,746 downwards.
AAACCAACCCCATATAAGACACACAGGGTAGATACAAGACACTGGCATTCCAAGAAACAGGAATCATCATCATCAGGAGTTCCCTTCTTGAAAGTCACGTGTAATGAGTTCTTGACCATCCTGTCTCCTGAATCTCAACAAACCTCCCAGTCCAGATAAACCTATATATAACACTGTCTTCCTCTTGCTTGTTTCCCTTCTACTCTTCTCTATGATTCTTTAACAAAGAGCTATCTCTTTATCTAGTTGAGAGGGGTCACCCTGGCAAAGTGGTCAAGCCATCTGCCTTGCGCTCTGAAGGTCATGGGTTAGTTTCCCAGCTGCCTCATTTAGTTCCTGAGTACAACTTTTAGAGAGATCTCTCTAGCTATGAAGTTCCTGCTTTACGTGGTGCCCTTGGCAGGTGATTGGTGAGAGCACTGAGCAATATGGGTATACAACAAAGTGCAAGGAAGTCAGTCCTTTCAACTCTAAACTTAGAGCTGCATACATCCTTCAGCGACAGATGCTGTGTTGTAATGAACTTCCCTTCACTTACCTTTCAGTGGGATGGGCAGGTTACTGACCCTGACCATCAGACAAATCTTACCTTCTGGTGGGATGAGCAGGTTATTGTCCCTGACAATCAGACAATTCTTACCTTCTGGTGGGATGAGCAGGTTATTGTCCCTGACAATCAGACAATTCTTACCTTCTGGTGGGATGAGCAGGTTATTGTCCCTGACCATCAGACAATTCTTACCTTCTGGTGGGATGAGCAGGTTATTGTCCCTGACAATCAGACAATTCTTACCTTCTGGTGGGATGAGCAGGTTACTGACCTTGACCATCAGACAATTCTTACCTTCTGGTGGGATGAGCAAGTTATTGTCCCTGACAATCAGACAATTCTTACCTTCTGGTGGGATGAGCAAGTTATTGTCCCTGACAATTAGACAATTCTTACCTTTTGGTGGGATGAGCAAGTTATTGTCCCTGACCATCAGACAATTCTTACCTTCTGGTGGGATGAGCAGGTTATTGTCCCTGACAATCAGACAATTCTTACCTTCTAGTGGGATGAGCAGGTTACTGACCCTGACAATCAGACAATTCTTACCTTCTGGTGGGATGGGCAGGTTATTGTCCCTGACAATCAGACAATTCTTACCTTCTGGTGGGATGAGCAGGTTATTGTCCCTGACAATCAGACAATTCTTACCTTCTGGTGGGATGAGCAGGTTATTGTCCCTGACAATCAGACAATTCTTACCTTCTGGTGGGATGAGCAGGTTACTGTCCCTGACAATCAGACAATTCTTACCTTCTGGTGGGATGGGCAGGTTAGTGTCCCTGACAATCAGACAAAGCTTACCTTCTGGTGGGATGAGCAGGTTATTGACCCTGACAATCAGACAATTCTTACCTTCTGGTGGGATGGGCAGGTTACTGACCCTGACAATCAGACAATTCTTACCTTCTGGTGGGATGAGCAGGTTATTGTCCCTGACAATCAGACAAATCTTACCTTCTAGTGGGATGAGCAGGTTACTGACCCTGACAATCAGACAATTCTTACCTTCTGGTGGGATGAGCAGGTTATTGTCCCTGACAATCAGACAATTCTTACCTTCTGGTGGGATGAGCAGGTTATTGACCCTGACAATCAGACAATTCTTACCTTCTGGTGGGATGAGCAGGTTATTGACCCTGACAATCAGACAATTCTTACCTTCTGGTGGGATGGGCAGGTTACTGACCCGGACAATCAGACAATTCTTACCTTCTGGTGGGATGAGCAGGTTATTGTCCCTGACAATCAGACAATTCTTACCTTCTGGTGGGATGGGCAGGTTACTGACCCTGACAATCAGACAATTCTTACCTTCTGGTGGGATGAGCAGGTTATTGTCCCTGACAATCAGACAATTCTTACCTTCTGGTGGGATGGGCAGGTTACTGACCCAGACAATCAGACAATTCTTACCTTTTGGTGGGATGGGCAGGTTAGTGTCCCTGACAATCAGACAAAGCTTACCTTCTGGTGGGATGAGCAGGTTATTGACCCTGAAATCAGACAATTCTTACCTTCTGGTGGCATGAGCAGGTTATTGACCCAGACAATCAGACAATTCTTACCTTCTGGTGGGATGAGCAGTTATTGACCCTGACAATCAGACAATTCTTACCTTCTGGTGGGATGGGCAGGTTATTGTCCCTGACATATTTGAAGGCTTCTGAACCAGCTTTGAGCCCTCCCAGAATAATATCTGACACCAAGGCCAAGTTCATTTCCACATTAGGATCCCCCAAGGAGAATGTCTTTAGTGAAGTCACAGAGATGGATGCCTGCTGTCCTGTTTTGGTAAAGGTCAACTGCCTCCATTTGCCATCACAAAAATTCTCGCTTGGGTCAGTGTACGTGACCTCTGTTTTTGCCACACTGCTGCTGACCACAAATTTTAAGGTGCCATTTTCCAGGACACTGAAAAGTGGTCAAGAAAAATTGTCAAGAAAAATTGTCAAGAAAAATTGTCAAGAAAAATTGTCAAGAAAAATTGTCAAGAAAAATTGTCAAGAAAAATTGTCAAGAAAAATTGTCAAGAAAAATTGTCAAGAAAAATTGTCAAGAAAAATTGTCAAGAAAAATTGTCAAGAAAAATTGTCAAGAAAAATTGTCAAGAAAAATTGTCAAGAAAAATTGTCAAGAAAAATTGCAAGAATTGAACACTGTCAAAATAAAACAAGGAGATACGACCAATTATTATTATCATCATGAGCCTTGCCAGAGGCCTTAACTCTTCAAGTCCCAGGAAATACATCATGCGTTAATTGGTTACAACACAGCAGCCCAAATGAAGCGTGACAAGTGGAGGTTTTTAATTTAATGCTGACGGGTTATAAAACTCAGACCGCTCAATTTATAAGTGTGGTTTAAAAGCTGAAAATATAGTATTTTTGTGAGGTTTACAGAATTACTGTTTGTTTGAAAACAATATGGCTACTGAGCAGTATTCTACATACAGGCCAACACAATTTACAGCTTTAGAAGCCTCAAGTGTAAATAAAGCACGTGTTTATTAGATTTATCTGAAGTTAGATAGAGAAAGTTGCTAAGTAGACTTGTTTAAGTCATTTATAGAGTCAAGCTTTGATGAGGGATAGGTCTAATGTGTACCTCACGTGCAGGATACAACAATAGAAAGTCAGCTGACACAAATAGAATAAATACTAGTGAAAAGGCGATTTTCTTTTGTGTCAGTTAGTTCCAGTGCTATTCCCCTTATCATTTAGGAACATAGCTACAAAATTACAGGCAAATTGAGTGTTATATAAACTTCATTTTGTGTAAAAATTCAAAATGTTTTATATAGTCAGTTTTCTTTATCAAATAATGGTGCTCTGTTATGATGCTTTAAAAGATTTTCTGGAACATCATCTAATGCACAGATTGATTTTATATTTTACTTATACATTACTAAGTGGTTAATATTCATTTGTGATTCCGTTTGAATATATTTTAGCGAGTTATCCTTGAGTGGCATGGTGGTAAGTGGAAATTTTTAAATTTCATGTTACTGATTTTTGTAAACATACTGTCTGTTTATTTACTAATATTTAATTACTAACACAATTATTTGTTGTAGCAGTATTCTATAATTATTCCCCAACAATCCCTGGTCACTTTAATGTATATTATGTGCATGTTGCTCAGCAGTTGAAGTAGTATGGTCTGTTTTAATGTGTTACACTTGTGAAACTAAATAATTGCATTACCACCTCTTGGGCCTCTAATGTAAACTCCCTGGGACTCAAAGACTCTTTGTCCGGAGTGTACCAGATCTAGTGAAGTTCACATCTATCTACAGATCTTTGTCCAGAATGTTCCAGGTCTAATCTAATGAAAACAATCTTCTGTGCACCATCACAGATCCAAAATGCTCTACCTTTGTTTGCATCTGCCTTGTCTACCACTGAACTTTCCAGTCACCATGATGTCTTCCAATGTCTCTCGTCTGCCTTGTCTACCACTGAACTTTCCAGTCACCATGATGTCCTCCAATGTCTCTCGTCTGCCTTGTCTACCACTGAACTTTCCAGTCACCATGATGTCTTCCAGTACCTCTCATCTGCCTTGTCTACCACTGAACTTTCCAGTCACCATGATGTCCTCCAATGTCTCTCGTCTGCCTTGTCTACCACTGAACTTTCCAGTCACCATGATGTCCTCTAATGTCTCTCGTCTGCCTTGTCTACCACTGAACTTTCCAGTCACCATGATGTCCTCCAATGTCTCTCGTCTGCCTTGTCTACCACTGAACTTTCCAGTCACCATGATGTCCTCTAATGTCTCTCGTCTGCCTTGTCTACCACTGAACTTTCCAGTCACCATGATGTCCTCCAATATCTCTCGTCTGCCTTGTCTACCACTGATCTTTCCAGTCACCATGATGTCTTCCAATGCCTCTCATCTGCCTTGTCTACCACTGAACTTTCCAGTCACCATGATGTCCTCCAATGTCTCTCGTCTGCCTTGTCTACCACTGAACTTTCCAGTCACCATGATGTCCTCTAATGTCTCTCATCTGCCTTGTCTACCACTGAACTTTTTAGTCACCATGATGTCCTCCAATGTCTCTCATCTGTCTTGTCTACCACTGAACTTTCCAGTCACCATGATGTCCTCCAATGCCTCTCATCTGCCTTGTCTACCACTGCACTTTCCAGTCACCATGATGTCCTCCAGTGCCTCTCATCTGCTCTTTATCTCCCAGTGGAGCATAGACCCTGACCCTACTCATTCCAAGTCTTGCTATTCTGTGCTTTTGCATGCAGTTTGCCTTATATACTCTCCATCTTGTTAACTTCACTATCTAGTTCTCTTGTTGTTGGTCTGCTTTTATTTTCTGGCCCAGGGGGTTCTAGTGCAAAGACATTCTAGTTATATGGTTCTTAGGTTTTCTCAGTGCATGTCCTATCCAATGCCAGCGTCTTGTCTGTACATAAATACTGGAATGCACTGCATAATTGTCAACATACAAGCAGTAAGAATAGAAGAAGGGTTGACAGACTGGTTTCCCATCTCATCAGGTGTGAGACAGGGATGTGTGCTCTCACCATTGCTATTCATTACTTACATCGATAGAATATAACAGGAGGCAAATAAAGACACTGAAGAAATCAATGAACTTTTTTTGCAGTTGATCAATGTCTAATACACCACCAAGAACAGAGTTTACAACACCATAATGACTCCTTACATCAAGCCTGTACAAAGTATGACATGAGAATAACACCACAAAAACTGAGGTAATCAGGATAGGCAGGAAACATAATATTATGAACGTTCATGTTAACGGTACTATAATCAAACAAGTAGGAGAATTCAAATATCTAGTAAGCAAATCTACAGAATATGGCAGACTTGAAAGAGACATAAAAGCCAGAGTACAGAAGGCTTATGCTGTCACCTCCCAATTAGCTCCACTGCTTAGGCTCTCAGATGTGTCCCTTCCAGCAAAACAGCAAATGATTAATAGCATCTTTATCCATAATTTATGTTATCAGTGCCAAGCATAGGGCAATAAATAGGGCACTAGAACAGAAAATAACTGCATGTGAAATGCTCTGTCTTCACAAGGTCACAAACAACACAAGACGAGACAGAGTTACAAATTTCAGCATCAAAGAGACAGTTGGAATAAGACCATGTCTGGATTATTTTGATAGGCAAAGAATGAAGTGGTTCAGCCATCTAGTGAGAATTGATCCAGACCAGGCTGCATTTGAGACTTTTTATAGCAGAACATCTGGGAGAATGGCGAGAGGAAAACCAAGAAAAATATGGATAAACGTTGTAAATGAACTCTTCAAAAAGTTGAACAAATCCATCACTGAAGCCTCCCGAGAAGTGCAAAACAGATACAGAAAACCATGGCACCGGGTTAAAACCTGCTAACAGTGAGACACAAAAAAATTGAATTGATTTGATTCAAGAACCAACATCACAGCACTCTGGGCATTACTATAAGCGCTCTGTCCCCATCTTCAGCAGCCAGCGAAGAGTTCCAATACAAATGGTGCCAGTAGCATTTTGATTAAACGTCTGTCTTGCCTTTCCTCCTAGACCTCTTTGATGAAGCTTCCCCCTTTCCAAAAATTCTTTCAGCTTTACAGCAACTATCTTCTCCAAGACCTTCCCAAATGTGTTTTGTAAGGTGATGATTCTAAAACCACTGAGCTTTGAATGATCCTTAACTCTTTGAGTCCCAGGGAGTTTAGCATCACAGGCCCAGGGGGTAGTAAAGCGAGTCATAAAATTGGCGCATCATGCGTCCTTTGGGCTTCTAGGTAGCAACTTATGAACATAAGATGCGTTCCTTGGGACTCAAAGAGTTTAAAGGTTTTGGTAGTGGGATTAGATAGCTGTGCACCCAGTCCTGAGGTACTGATGCCGTCTTAATGCTCAGGTTAAAACAGTCGGCCATCTCTGCCAGGTCTACATCGCTCAAAGCCTTCATGTGGCCACACCTGACCCCATCAAGCCCTGGTGCAGTGTCTTTCTTTTGCCTTTTTCAAAGTTTGTTTGATATCTTCTACTTTATGTCTTTATAGTGCCTGTTCTTTAAGGTGCCAGCGAACTCCTCTCTAACATCATCCCTGATGTCTATATCATTATGATCTGTCTGAGCTATAAACCTATGGAATAGCCTCCCCTTTCTCCTTGTCTGTTGTCATACGCACACCATCGTCTCTACAAATTGTTCCCACTGTCATAGGCCGTTATTTTCTTTGCATCTGCCTTTGAAGTTTCCAGAATATAAATATATAAATATAATATATAATATATAAATATAATAATATATAAATATAATATATAAATATAATATATAAATATATAAAAGCTATATAAATATATAAAAAAATGTAGAACAAAAAAAGAAGAAGAAGAACATATAAGCTGGTTTTACTGATCAATGTAAACAAAAATGCAGCCATAAACAGTGCCAATGTATGCCTACATGTGTAAACTAGATGTACAAATGGTGAACATACCTGTACATGAATACGCTAGTGCCCCCATACAACAGGAACAGCAGCCCTGAGTGTAGTTCTGTCCTCATACGAAACTGTATACGTATAGCATTGCCACTGACAGAACAAATGTTCTCCTCACAGTTGGACAAAACCAAGTATCCTAAATCATGTTGGAAATAGCAACAGTCGACACTGAGACACTTTATATAAACATTATTGTATACATATGAGAGTTAGTTATGTAGATATATATATATGAATATATTTCTAATTTCAATACATGTAGAGTTATGTAAATATAGTTGTATTTCTGGTGTCACTGCAAACATGGTTATACAAGGTCCGACAGTTAAGTAATGAGACTTGAGTTTGTTATGGCCAAGACAAAAATGTCATCTTTGAACCAAAGCATGGAATTTAAAAAGGCAACATTATGTGGCAAATTTTCATCGCCGCTCAATAAGCAGACAACAAACAAGCTGCCATTTTGTTGATCTAGTCAGAGGTGCATTGTTACTTAATCAGTACAGAGCAAAAAGCTTACATTAAATTCTTTTCAAAACTCAGAAAAAACACAACTGAAACAGTTGAATTGATGCAACAAGTTAATGGGAATAAATGTTTATCTTGTGCACAAATTTTTAGGTAGTATTCACAATTCAAAAGTAGTTTGGAAATGATTACTAATACACATAGACCTGGAAGCCCAATTTCTGTTTGTAATGATGAACTCATTGCAAAGGTGAGAGAATGGATACAAGAAGATCATTGTTTTACTGTGAGGATGATGGCAGATGAATCTGGTGTTAATGAAGAGATCATTAATAACATTTTAGTGCAAACATTTGGCAAGAAAAGAGTTGCTTGCCAGTTTGTACCACATCCGTTGTCTGATGTCTAAAAAAAAAATCGTCAGCGGGTTGAGTACCCAAGAGACATTATTAAAACAAGAATTTTTGGCCCAAAACAAGTGTGTTCTTAGCCTTCCACCCTATTCCCCAGATTTGTCTCCCTGTGATTATTTTCTATTCTCAAAATTAAAGTTCTGATTAAAAGGACACATCTTTAACGATATTGATTACATCCAAAGGGCCGTAACATCGACTTTAAGGGCCATAACAACTAAAGCACTACAGAGGTCGTTCCAGTGTTTGTTAGATAGTGCCACTTGCTGTATTAATGCTTACTTTGAATAAAATACAGATTATATCTTCAACTGTTGATTTGTTAGATTTTTATGGAATTAGTCTCATTACTTAATTGTCAGACCTTGTATACAAGGTCCGACAAATAAGTAATGAGACAGATTTTATTATGGCCAGGACAAAAATGAACCAAAGCATGGAATCTAAAGAGGCAACATTCATCTATTATGTGGCAACTTTTCATCGCTGCTTGATAAGCAGACAACAAACAAGCTGCCATTTTACTGATCTAGTCAGAGGTGCATTATTATGTAATCAGTACAGAGCAAAAAGCTAACATTAAATTCTTCTTAAAACTCAGAAAAAGTGCAATTGAAACAGTTTAATGGATGCAACAAGTTTATGGGGATAATTGTTTATCTTGTGCACACATTTTGTATCATTGCAAACATGGTTAAATATAGATATATTTCTGGTGTCATTGCAAACATGGTTATATATAGATATATTTTTGGTGTCATTGCAAACATGGTTATATTTAGATATATTTCTGGTGTCATTGCAAACATGGTTATATATAGATATATTTCTGGTGTCATTGCAAACATGGTTATATATAGATATATTTTTGGTGTCTTTGCAAACATGGTTATATATAGATATATTTTTGGTGTCATTGCAAACATGGTTATATATAGATATATTTCTGGTGTCATTGCAAATATGGTTATATTTAGATATATTTCTGGGTTAATTTGGGCATGGTTATACATATACATAGATGTATTTGTGGTGTAACTGCAAGTAATGTTATATATATATATGGGGTATAACTGAAAGTAAAGTTAGATGTATTTGTAATGCAACTGCAAGTAAATTTATATATAGACATATTTCTGGCTTTATTGCAAACATAATTATGTATAGATTTTTTTTGGCTTAATTGCAAGTAAAATTATATACAGATGTATTTAAGGTGTATCTGCAAGTATAGTTACATATAGATGCATTTGTGGTGAAACTGCAAATAAAGTTTTATATAGATGCTTTTCTAATTTTGGATTTGGTCAGGAATCAATTTGGATCCAAATGTATGATTCTAGGGTTCTTATTACTTTGGGACGTGAGTGCAGAGACTGGCGAGCTGGTGCTGCAGAATCAGAAGTTCAACAAATGATTCATGACAATTCCTGCCTAAGTGATGAGACTGTGTATATGGATGGCTCTGTGTTAAAGGGCAAAGTGCATGGGGGTTCATAGCGGAAGACAAATGGATGTCACTTGGTGCAACAAAACCTGGCATATGATATAACAACATCTAGTTTGAGAATGGAGGTGGAGGCAGTCACTTCTGCCTTCCCCTGGCTTGAGAATCACCTGTACAAACATGTCATCATTGTAACTGACTCACAGAGCATGCTAAGAAAGGTGGAGACGGGCATGATCCGTGCAGAGTAGCAAGCATCACTTCAGAAGTCCCGGGTAGTTAGCATCCTTTGATATTTTTTCCAGAATATGCCGGTGTGTTGGGAAATGAGCAGAGAGATAGATTAGCTGGTTTAGCAGTACTTGGTGGTGAACTGATGTATGACAAGCTGGAGGATGTTTTGATGGCCCTCTGGGAGTGAGTGAACAGTGCCGAGGAACAGATAGATCATTACAGTCTGAGGAGAATGGCACTGCAAAGAGTTAAAAGAGGATCTGGCCGACGCTCAACACTCAGGGGAAAGGAGACGAATATACATTCAGACAGTTACTGGTACCATCTGAATTGTAACTCTTTGTTTGCTGCTGAAGATCGCGACAGAGCACTTATGTGGGTGTCCCGAGTGCTGTGATGTAGATTCCTAATTCAACATTTAGCTCAGCAAACACTCTGCAGTCATAGTGTGAAGTTCATTTACAGTGGAAATAGCTGTATGGAAGCAGCGTGGGTTTGGACCTGGGTATTATCCATGGGAACGTGCTGGCCTGGGAGTGAGAGGTGATTTGTAAAGCCCTCATGGCCTTTGTTTCAGAAAGAGGTGCTGGCAGCTTCTGAGGTGAACTGCCGTCTTTTGTGCTGTACATTAAAGATTGTTGTGTGCTCTGTTGGTGTTTGGGCCAACAAGACAAGAGGACCTATCAAAGGCACTGTAAAACATCATTAACTGACCTTTTCCTAACCATTGACCTCTGCACAAGACAAGAGAATCTATCAACAGCACTTTAAAACATCATTGACTGACCTGTTCATAACCATTGACCTCTGCACAAGACAAGAGGACCTATCAACGGCACTGTAAAAACATCATTAACTGACCTTTTCCCATAAAATGAAAGCCTGCCTGTAGGTTGATTGGACAGCCCTGCCAATTAAGGAACTCTAGGTCATTAGTCAGCCCCTGTGTCCAGTTGACTGGTTTCCAAACTTCTGCTGGGTATATTTGCTGCAAAATCTCTAATCCATCCACACAGCCCTGAAGAGGAGTTGTCTCTATCTGAAAATAGAAAATCTCTAATCCATCTACACAGCCCTGAAGAGGAGTTGTCTCTATCTGAAAACAGAAAATCTCTAATTCTTCTACACAGCCTTGAAGAGGAGTTGTCTCTATCTGAAAATAGAAAATCTCTAATCCATCTACAGAGCCTTGAAGAGGAGTTGTCTCTATCTGAAAATAGAAAATCTCTAATCCAACTACACAGCCCTGAAGAGGAGTTGTCTCTATCTGAAAACAGAAAATCTCTAATTCATCTACACAGCCTTGAAGAGGAGTTGTCTCTATCTGAAAACAGAAAATCTCTAATTCATCTACACAGCCCTGAAGAGGAGTTGTCTCTATCTGAAAATAGAAAATCTCTAATTCATCTACACAGCCCTGAAGAGGAGTTGTCTCTATCTGAAAACAGAAAATCTCTAATCCATCTACACAGCCTTGAAGAGGAGTTGTCTCTATCTGAAAATAGAAAATCTCTAATCCATCTACACAGCCCTGAAGAGGAGTTGTCTCTATCTGAAAATAGAAAATCTCTAATCCATCTACACAGCCCTGAAGAGGAGTTGTCTCTATCTGAAAATAGAAAATCTCTAATCCATCTACACAGCCTTGAAGAGGAGTTGTCTCTATCTGAAAATAGAAAATCTCTAATCCAACTACACAGCCCTGAAGAGGAGTTGTCTCTATCTGAAAACAGAAAATCTCTAATTCATCTACACAGCCCTGAAGAGGAGTTGTCTCTATCTGAAAATAGAAAATCTCTAATCCATCTACACAGCCTTGAAGAGGAGTTGTCTCTATCTGAAAATAGAAAATCTCTAATTCATCTACACAGCCTTGAAGAGGAGTTGTCTCTATCTGAAAACAGAAAATCTCTAATTCATCTACACAGCCTTGAAGAGGAGTTGTCTCTATCTGAAAATAGAAAATCTCTAATTCATCTACACAGCCTTGAAGAGGAGTTGTCTCTATCTGAAAATAGAAAATCTCTAATCCAACTACGCAGCCTTGAAGAGGAGTTGTCTCTATCTGAAAACATTTGTTATTGTACATTGTCAGCACTGTAGAACAACAAGACAACAGCTTGTATATTCATTCTCCTTACCACCCCTGTGTTAGTGGAGCTCTTCCAGAGAGCACAGATGATTAAAATTGTTATCTAACATGCAGTCATAAGAGATTGGGCATGAAACTAACTGCCTCATTCCACAGAAAATTGTATCTGTGAACTCTGACCTGACTAATCATGTACACACAGGGCTTTTCACAATATAACCTAAGCCTTGACCCATTAGGGTCGTGGAGGTGTATCAGTGGAAGCACTAACAGACAAACACCGCTGTTTTTCTCTGGGTTCTGCTTATTAAAGAAACATATCATAATTTAGTTATATCCATTTCTTGATGTCTTTCTAGATTTGTCTTTGCCTTCCTCTTCTTCAACTACCCTCCAGTTCCTTGAAGTAAAATCTTTGTAATTAAAACATGTCTCACCACATGCCTGAACAAAACTAGCTTGTGAACTTTGACAACAACCCAAAGAGGTTCTCAATGTCCTCCTGCAAATGTGTTTTATGTTTTAAATTGCTCATTCACAAAAATCATCTACCGCATTTTTTCAGGGCTATTCATGAAACGGCTGATAGATACACAGTTGCTCATCCACTAGACATGTCCTATAGTTTTCCTTCAAAGTCTTAGTGTATCTGCCTGAAAGGCAAGGAACCAACAGTCTGCATACAAATAAGCCTGATGTGTAAAACATATGTGCACAAAGCAATCAAGTTCTGCAACAAAACTGAAGTCCAGAAGTGGATGAACAACCAGAACCTTCGTCTGGAGTTTATGGTACTGTTTCTATTCATGCTTAGTAATGATTATGTACCATCTTATATGAGTTATAGCTATCTGTCTGATTCTTAAATTAATTTTTTAATTCAACACAAACTATCTGATATCAATTATTCCAGTAAAAATGTTAAAGATGAGCTCTACAAATATTCTAGAGTCCAATGCAAATGCCATTGTTATGGGACACATATATATGAGTGCTAGCTGCAACCAACCAGCACAGACTGTGCTAGACTATCCCTCTGTCATGGTAACAGAACTTCAGCTATTCTGCTATATTGTTTTCCAGTCTGCCATGAATAAAGGATAATAAATTGTTTTAAGACAAATATATTTTACCTAAATTGCTCTATAACATGAGAAACGACAGAAAACATACGCGTCTGTTGCGATCACGTCGCTGGACAACAAAATCAGCAGGAAATCCCCCAACATAGACGGCCGTTGTAGGACCAATGATACTGGTGTTGGAACAGCCAACATCTCGGATGGAATTTTCACCTGCAAGTAATCACAGAATTGCTGCTGTCCATCAGTCTGAATGAACAAACAAACACATGCACTTATACAAACTCTCATTCTCTTGCACGCACTGATGCACAAACACATGCACTTAAACAAACTCTCATTCTCTTGCACACACTGATGCACAAACACATGCACTTATACATACTCTCATTCTCTTGCACACATTAATACACAAACACATGCACTTATACAAACTCTCATTCTCTTGCACGGACTGATGCACAAACACATGCACTTATACAAACTCTCATTCTCTTGCACGCACTGATGCACAAACACATGCACTTATACAAACTCTCATTCTCTTGCACGCACTGATGCACAAACACATGCACTTATACATACTCTCGTTCTCTTGCACACACTGATGCACAAACACATGCACTTATACAAACTCTCATTCTCTTGCACGCACTGATGCACAAACACATGCACTTATACATACTCTCATTCTCTTGCACACACTGATGCACAAACACATGCACTTATACATACTCTCATTCTCTTGCACGCACTGATGCACAAACACATGCACTTATACATACTCTCATTCTCTTGCATGCACTGATGCACAAACACATGCACTTATACATACTCTCATTCTCTTGCATGCACTGATGCACAAACACATGCACTTATACATACTCTCATTCTCTTGCATGCACTGATGCACAAACACATGCACTTATACATACTCTCATTCTCTTGCACACATTGATGCACAAACACATGCACACATCAGACAATTATTGCCTGACCAGCCAGTTGTGCTCTCACATTCTCAGTTAAATGTATCTGCATTCAGGAATGTAAGACACCATTTTATAATCTAACTGTCTCTCTCTACCTCCCACCTCCCAATTTTTTTTTTCTTCTTTTACTTCTCTCATTCTTTTATTTACTGATTGAAAATATTGTCTTTATACTAGTCTATTTTTATTGTGTACGTAACAAATCTAATAAGCAACACTGTACTGGCTAATGCATATGTCTGTTAGCCACACACACCCTGAGTGCACTTCTCTCCAGAATCTCACACACTGAGTGCACTTCTCTCCAGAATCTAAAACACTGAGTGCACTTCTCCCCAGATTCACACACACTGACTACACTTCTCCCCAGATTCACACACACACACTGAGTGCATGTATCCCCAGATTCACACACACTGAGTGCACTTATCCCCAGATACACACAATAATTGCACTTCTCCCCCAGATTCACACACACACTGAGTGCACTTATCAACAGATACACACACAATAAGTGCACTTCTCCCCATATTCACACACACACTGACTACACTTCTCCCCAGATTCACACACACTGAGTGCACTTCTCCCCAGATTCACACACACTGACTACACTTCTCCCCAGATTCACACACACTGAGTGCACTTCTCCCCAGATTCACACACTGAGTGCACGTATCCCCAGATTCACACATACACTGAGTGCATTTCTCCCCAGATTCACACATACACTGAGTGCACTTCTCCCCAGATTCACACATACACCAAGTGCACTTCTCCCGAGATTCACACACTGAGTGCACTCCTCCCCAGATTCACACATACACCAAGTGCACTTCTCCCGAGATTCACACACTGAGTGCACTTATCCCCAGATACACACAATGAGTGCACTTCTCCCCAGATTCACACATACACCAAGTGCACTTCTCCCGAGATTCACACACTGAGTGCACTCCACCCCAGATTCACACACACTGAGTGCACTACTTCCCAGATTCACATACACTGAGTGCACTACTTCCCAGATTCACACACACTGAGTGCACTACTTCCCAGATTCACACACACTGAGTGCACTACTTCCCAGATTCACATACACTGAGTGCACTTCTCCCCAGATTCACACACACTGAGTGCACTACTTCCCAGATTCACACACACTGAGTGCACTACTTCCCAGATTCACACACACTGAGTGCACTACTTCCCAGATTCACATACACTGAGTGCACTTCTCCCCAGATTCACACACACTGAGAGCACCATGTGAAGTAGCTAAATATATAATTATATCCCCAGTAGCCAGGATAGTATCCACACAAAAAGCCCAGAACTGAGAACATAAGCAGTGGGTTCATTTGTTCTAGCAAGTCCAGTGGCAGAATGATATGGACAGATCCCGATGGACATACCATTTTGAAACACAGGAAATGTGGCCATACTTTCTGTAGCTGAATAGTAAATGGTTGGTCAGACTTAAGGCTCAGGATCTTCCAACGAACCCTCCATTCAAGCCTAGAAGTGTTGTTTGCTTCTGGCATTTTCCAAATATGTTGACTAGAAGTGTATGGCTCTGTTGCCCAATCACTGAGTTGAGTGCACGGTGCAACAGTGAGCTGTGGATTTCATGGAAACGCTTTTGAATTGTGACCAAAGTGATTTTTTTTTTTTTGGTGTGAATTGCATTTCAGAAAATGGCTGGTGGCCTGTTTCCTCAGAACTAAAAAGTAAAAAAAAAAAAATTTAAAATCATTTTTCATGCCTTTAGGTGCATCGGGTTTATGGAAAGAGCACCCATATTTTTACAGACCAATAGGCACTAGCTGGGTCGCCCAGCGAAACCCCAGACCAGAATAAAAATTCACACAGCCAGCAGTGGGTTTTGATCACAGTACGCTGGAATTATGAGTTGGACTGGCAACACCTAAGCCACAGACACCGCTTCCATCGAACTGGCATTCTGTTTGGTTTTTGTAAGCACAGGAACTGAGCAACTATGGGGTCACCAGTTGGCAATGAAGAAGTTGGAAATGTGTGACTAACAGCCAAAAACTAACATGAGAGGCCACATGCAACAGTATTATATGGGCCAGTGGGACATTTCCAGAGACATTTCCAGGGACATTTCCAGGGACATTTCCAGGTTTTTTTTTGCCACAGAAACAGCACCGGAAACAAAAATTCTCTACCTTTCCATTTTTCATCCACTGTGACAGAGCCAAATCCTCCAATCCTGCGAGCTTCAAACGTGTGCCACTTTCTGTCATTGTATACTAATCCCTCATCATTAGTGGTGGTGACAGAACCAATACTAGGACAGCCTGGGGAGAGACACACAAATATCAGACACTTGACTCATACAAACTATAGTCACAATAGCTCCATTTCAATCATGTAACATGTCAGTAAAACCAGAAGTTATCATTAGGAAATTGTGCAAACATTTCTATCATTTTGATCAAGTTGAAAGCATGACCAGCCTTCACATTGTGCACTTTCACAGGTGCTCACTTCCATTGTGCATCCGTTTGTTACCAAGAATACAGGCCTGATTTCAGACTAGTAATTCTGTGACAAAGCAAATCATGAAGCCAGCATGGCACATGATGATGGTACTATCTAGTGTAGACTCACATGCCTATAATACCCAGCAGCCAGAGTGTCAGGCTTGATTCTTTGATGTATGAACACAGAAGCATCAAGAATGAGACTCAGGGCACCCCACAAAAGGGGGTGAGGGGGGGGGGGGGGGGAGGGTGAAATGTGATGAAACCACTGATGTGTGGCAGAGAACTAAACTGAGAACCAAACAGAACTAAACAGATTCAGGTGAATCATGGGGTGAGGCTGTGGTGTTGGTGATTGTGAATCAAACATGAATCAAGGCTGACCACTGATCCTACCTTGTGAATCAAACATGAACCAAGGCTGACTACTGATCGTACCTTGTGAATCAAACATGAACAGGGTCTGACCACTGATCCTAGTGAATCAAACATGAACCAGGTCTGATTACTGATCCTACCTTGTGAATCAAACATAAACCTGGGCTGACCACTGATCCTACCTTGTGAATCAAATACAAACCTGTGCTGACCACTGATCCTACCTTGTGAATCAAACACGAACCTGGGCTGACCACTGATCCTAGTGAATCAAACATGAACCAGGTCTGATTACTGATCCTACCTTGTGAATCAAACATGAACCTGGGCTGACAACTGATCCTTGTGAATCAAACATGAACCAGGTCTGATTACTGATCCTACCTTGTGAATCAAACATAAACCTGGGCTGACCACTGATCCTACCTTGTGAATAAAACATGAACCGGGGCTGCCCACTGATCCTTCCTTGTGAATCAAACATGAACCTGAGCTGACCACTGATCCTACCTTGTTAATTAAACATGAACCAGGTCTGACTACTGATCTTACCTTGTGAATCAAACATAAACCGGGGCCGCCCACTGACAAACTGGATCACAATAAACTCTTCCTGGCTGTTGCTTGCTGAAAACAGCATGATACCTGTTCCTCTTTCCAAACGGAACCGGAATCGAATGCCTGCAATGTGAGTGAACAATAATTTAGTAAATGAATATGTTATTGTGTCAATCCTCAAGTAATCAAATAATTATGTAGTGAATGAAAATGTTATTGTGTCAATCCTCAAGTAATCAAATAATTATGTAGTGAATGAAAATGTTATTGTGTCAATCCTCAAGTAATCAAATAAATATGTAGTGAATGAAAATGTTAGTGTGTCAACATTCAAGTAAACAAACAATTATTCACTGAATAAACATTTGATGGTGTCAAGCTTCAAGCAAAGGCTGCCATGATGTTCAAGAGGAAGAGAAGAAGAAGAAAAACTGGTGTGACTTTGTTGCACCATTGGGTATGTCTTCTTCTTTTGTCAAAATCTGCTTGTGCCGTTAGGCGTCGCAGTCTATCAGATGATCGGCAACCGAGCCAGGGCGCGCTCAGTCGCTTCATATGCCGTGATGTTATGAAGTCTCAAGTTGTCCGTGACTCCTTCAATCCATCTTCTTCTTGGTCTTACCCTGCCTCTTGTTGTTTCGATTTTCATGTTGTATGCTCTTGATGCTGGCATCGTTGGTTCCATTCTCATTAGGTGACCAAACCATTTCATTCTTTGCTTCTCAATAAATTTAACGATGGGTATGGTTCCAATAGTTCTTGTAATCACATCGTTTCTCACTCGATCTCTTCTGGTTTTATTCGCAGCCATTCTCAAACATCTCATTTCACAGGTGGTTAGTCTTCTCTCATGTTCTTTTGTTAATGTCCAAGTCTGACATTGATAACCTAATGTCGGTATAAAGACTGTATTTATAATTTGTCTTTTTATCTCAGCTGGGACAGCAGGGTGTTTTAAAATTGGGGCAAGCTGGTATGCGACATTGTTGGCTTGTTGGATTCTTGCTTCAATCCCTGTCTATTTTACCATTGGATGTAAAGATACTTCCCAGGTATTTAAATTCTTGCACTTGTTTTAGGCTGTGATCTAGAATCTTTATGTCGATGGTCTGTTGCTCTCTACTTATGCTCATGACTTCTGTCTTTTCAGTATTGATCTTCATATGATGCTTGAGGCAACTGTCGTGTAGTAGGTTCATGTGGTCTTGCAGCTGTTTACTATCACTGTGAAATATGCATTGATCGTCGGCAAAGAGCAGCTCATTGAAGTCCTCCTGTTTATCGACATCTGTTGGTGTTATGTCTATTTTATTAATATTGTCCATAAATATAATGAAAAGTAAAGGTGATAATACACAACCTTGTCTTACTCCTGATGTTACTGGGAACCAGTCTGTGATGCCAGCTCTTGTTCTAATGGCGCTTTCACTTTGTCTATAAATAGCCCTAACACAATCTAAAATTGTTCCATTTATACCGTAGTTTTCAAGAACTTTCCATAATAAATTTCTGTTTACTCTATCGAAAGCTTTTTCTTGATCTATGAAAGCGATGTTCATTTGATGTCTGTGTTCTATTGTCTTTTCGCTAACTTGTCTTAAAGCAAAAATAGCGTCAGTACACCCTCTTCCTTTTCTAAATCCGACCTGTGATGGGCTCAGGATCGGTTCTACAACGGATCTAATTCGTTGATCCAGAATTTTGGCAAACGTTTTTCCTACGTGGCTTAGAAGGGAGATGCCTCTGTAATTGTTACAATCTTGCTTATTGCCTTTTCTTTTCCAAATTGGGACTATAAGAGCTCTTTGCCAGTCTATTGGTACAGTTCTTTCATTCCAGGCTTTCCTAAATATGTGGAGTAGCCAGGTGACTCCAATTTCTCCACAAGCCTGTATTGCCTTGGCTGATATTCCATCAACACCTGATGCCTTATTTTTGGGACTGCATCTGATTGCTTCTCTGACTTCTTGTTCGATTATTGTAGGCTGTTCCTTGTTTGTACATCTGGGTGTGAATGGTACTGTTTCCTCATTTCCTGTTACATTCAGAAGAGTCTGAAAATATTCTTTCCACCTTTCTCTGATCTTGCCCTCCTCATGTATGGGTTTGCCTTGACTATCATTGACATATTCAGATGGCTGGAATGGTTCATCTCTAGTCCTCATTTTTGCAATGGTTTTGTAAAACTGTCTACTAGATTTAGCACAGATTTTGGTAAGATTTTCCCCATACATGATCCAGGATGTTTCCTTGGATTGTTTAATTTCTCTTGCAGATTGTCGCCTGGCAATTCTGTACTTGATATAATCGTCATCTGAGCGGGATCTTAGCCATTTCTTGTATTGCTCCTTTTTACATTTCACTGCTTGTTTTACGTTATCATTCCACCATGCTGTTTTTTCCCTGAACGTTCCTCCTGTGTATCTAATACTACAGAGTGTTGTTAGGCAGTTCAGAAGAGTGTTCTTAAATTTTTGCCACGCAGCTTCCACATTGTCACTTGATGTTATTAGCTCAGCCATCTTCGCCGTCATTTCTGCCTGTTCTTTTGCTTGGTTGTCTAGATTGCTTAAGTGTCTTATGTCAATCATTGAGGTACGTACTGATGTTTTTGGTTTTTTGTTAATTGTTGCTTCGCTTAGATATACGATCAGCGGTCGATGGTCTGTATTTAAAGAGATGTTAGGAATTACTCTTGCGTCTTTTACTAAGCTTCTTCTCTTTTGTCGATTTAGTATGTAGTCCAACTGTGCGGCCTGGTCTGGGTTGCTCCATTTATACCAGGTATTTATTTGGCTTTGTCGATGCTGATAGAAACTATTGGTGACATAAAGGCCATGCTCTGCACAAAGTTCTAAAATACGCTGCCCGTTGTAATTGCAGACTATGATTGGGTATGTAGTTATAATAAAACAGAATACAAAAATTGGGTTGTTATTGCTATAGCCACTGCTTTTAACTTCTTTGAAAAATAAATTTTAAAAAAAAGAGAGAGATATTTTTAAAAACCATGCCGGAGGGAAAAGTCAAAAGCAAGAGAGCAAGAGGTAATAATTTATGTGGAAGAACAATATCAAAGAATAATGGTGTTATTTCACCTGTGTGTCAGCCTGCAGACATGAAGATATCATTTCCCTATATGGGAGCCTGCAGACAGAAAGTTATAACTGCAGTATGTCAGAGCCTATAGACATAAAGATATCATTTTCCTGTGTGAGAACCTAAAGACAGAAAGATATAATTTCCCTGTGTGACAACCTAAAGACAGAAAGATATCATTTCCCTGTGTGAGAGCCTAAAGACAGAAAGGTATTATCTCTCTATGTGAGAGCCTGAAGACAGAAAGGTATTATCTCTCTATGTGAGAGCCTGAAGACAGAAAGGTATTATTTCTCTATGTGAGAGCCTAAAGACAGAAAGGTATTATCTCTCTATGTGAGAGCCTGAAGACAGAAAGGTATTATTTCTCTATGTGAGAGCCTAAAGACAGAAAGGTATTATTTTCCTGTGGGTGAGCCTGCATACAGAAAGATATAATTTCCTTGTGTAACAACCTAAAGACAGAAAGATATCATTTCCCTGTGTGAGAGCCTAAAGACAGAAAGGTATTATCTCTGTATGTGAGAGCCTAAAGACAGAATGGTATTATTTCTCTATGTGAGAGCCTAAAGACAGAAAGGTATTATCTCTCTATGTGAGAGCCTGAAGACAGAAAGGTATTATTTCTCTATGTGAGAACCTAAAGACAGAAAGGTATTATTTATCTATGTGAAAACCTTAAGAGAGCAAGGTATTATTTTTCTGTGTGAGGGCCTAAAGACAGAAAGTTATTATCTCCCTGTGTGAAAGCCTAAAAACAGAAAGATATCATATTCCTGTGTGAGAGCCTGTAGACAGAAAAGTATTATTTCCCTGTGTGAAAGCCTAAGGACAGAAAGGTATTATTTCCCTGTGTGAAAGCCTGCAGACAGAAAAGTATTATTTTCCTGTGTGAGAGCCTAAAGACAGAAAGGTATTATTTCCCTGTGTGAGAGCCTAAAGACAGAAAGGTATTATTTCCCTGTGTGAGAGCCTGCAGACAGAAAAGTATTATTTTCCTGTGTGAGAGCCTAAAGACAGAAAGGTATTATTTCCCTGTGTGAGACCCTAAAGACAGAAAGGTATTATTTCCCTGTGTGAGAGCCTGCAGACAGAAAAGTATTATTTTCCTGTGTGAGAGCCTAAAGACAGAAAGGTATTATTTCCCTGTGTGAGAGCCTAAAGACAGAAAGAATTAATAAATTCCAGTCAAAATGGCCACAGCCAGCTGACCACTAATGCTTTGAAAAGTTATTTATTTCCAATCAGGTTTTGCTAATGCATAATCATCTGTCTAATGGTGCAACACTGCAAGCTGTGAAATATATGTAGAATGTTTTCTGTTGTGCCTGCAGTATGTTGTTGGCTGCACTAAATGAGTTGGTTTTTTGAAGGTTTGTGCCAACAGTGAGCCCCAATTCTAGTGTGGAACTGTTAGTGTTGGCATATCTAACAGCTGCCATGTGTATTTTTACTTTGCATGTGCCGGCTTGAAGATTTTGCTGGGACTGACAAATGGGAAAATGAAGGACATTTTGTGTGATTTCCACTGGCATGGGAATAGAGCAGTTGTTGGCCACCCATTTGCAGTGATGTTGGAAGTGCAACTAATTAACTTAGCTAGAAAAAGATAGCAATAGCAAACCCAACTATATTCACTTGTTTGAGCTTGTCTGCCAAGACCCCCACCAAGCTATACCTACAGATGTTCTTATTTTGCTGTACTTTGGATCGGAATGTATGTGTTTACATGAGGCTCTTTAAACAGTTTAGGAATAGATAATATATGGTTGGATTTCATGTTTTGTTCTCAATGATTTTCTTATTTTGCTGTACTTTGGATCGGAATGTATGTGTTTACATGAGGCTCTTTAAACAGTTTGAGAATAGACAAATATATGGTTGGATTTCATGTTGTGTTCTCAGTGACAACACAAATAATAAACACAAATGTGAATTTAAGAGACGCGGGCCTGCACTAACCTGTGAATGCCACATTTTGAGGAATTGTGCTTGGGGAGAAAGCGTAATAACTGCCCCCAGTAAAGCGGATCCCTCTGACGACTGAAGCTGGGAAGCTGAGGGCAATGTTGGTCTTCTGAAGCTTGTACAGTGGGGCTGGCCCATTAGGAAACATTGGCTGGCTCCATTTGATCTCCATGGCTGTAGTGTTGTAGCCAGTGGCAATAGGTTTCTGCACCCCTTCTGGAGCTATCAGAGTGAAATATTTCTGCTGTTAGTTTCCAGGCTACTGCTAAAAGTATTAACCAGACATCTCTAGCAATTTCTACCACAGAAACTGAAATATTGTTATTTATATCAGTTACAAATCATAGAGAAAACTTTTTTTTTTTTTTTCATCTCATTGACTAGTCCCCAAAAGCCTATTGGTTGTGTTGTACTGTGTTTGGATGGAATGATATGATTATACTGACTAACCATGGCAACTGAGGAGGTGAAGTGATCATGACTACCTGACTGTTGTGTTTTGTCAATCACAAGAACACTTCGGCAATAATGGCCAGGTACAAATGTCATAGCCAGTAAAAATAATTTCATAGCCAGGTACATAATGTTATAGCCAGTAAAAATAATGTCATAGCCAGGTACATAATGTCATAGCCAGTAAAAATAATGTCATAGCCAGGTACATAATGTCATCATCATCATCAGTTCTCGTTATGCCTAGTGGCACATGAGGCTTCAGAGAGGACTTTCCATGCTTTCCTGTCCTGTGCAATATTCAATGCAGTTTTCCATGTCAAAGATGCCGCACTCAGGTCACTTTCCATCGTTCGTCTCCATGTTGTTTTTGGGCGCCCCTGTTTTCTCTTTCCCTCTGGTGTCCATGTGAGAGCTGTTTTGGCAGGTATATCAGAAGTCATTCTCATAACGTGGCCAAGCCATTTCCATCTTCTCTTGGTAATCATACTGTCTAAAGTTTCTTGGTTTGTGGTTTGAAGTAGTTTAGTGTTTGAGATTGTATCTGGCCAGAAAATTTTGATAATTCTACGTAGACATGTGTGGTGGAAGGTGGACAGCTTATGTGCATCCTTTTTGGTCATTCTCCAGCATTCCGCTCCATAGAGAAGAACTGGCAAAATGATGCTCTTGTAGAGTCGGAGTTTCGTTCCTCTGCAGTAATTGTTGGATTTCCAGATTTGCCTCATCCTTCCAAAAGCAGCTCTAGCTTTGTTCAGACGTGACTGTATGTCTTCCTCTGCCCTTCCCAGTAGGGACACCACACTGCCAAGATATGTGAAATGTTCTACATTTTCAAGTGATTGATTACTTATGGTCACTGATTGTGGTTTGGACTGTTGTCATGATCTTAGTTTTCTTTGTATTTATCTCAGTCCCACCATTTCTGCTGTGCTGTTTAGTCTGTTACTTTCTCTTGTATATGTTCATGTTTATGTGATAGGAGTGCTATATCATCTGCAAAATCAAGGTCCTCAAGCATGGTGAATGGAGTCCATCGTATGCTCTTAATGTCCTGTCTACTGTGTTCTTTAGTATCCAATCAATCACAAGGTTGAAGAGGAGAGATGACATAACACATCCCTGTCTTACACCCGACTTTACTGGGAAAGATGTGTTGTAATTTTTTAAACTGCAGCAGAAAAGTCTTATAGAAGAGAGAGTAATTATGTTGGACTATTTTTCTGGAATTCCATAATATAGTAAAATTTTCCACAGAGGGACCGTCTCTATGGACGCTGTCAAAAGCTTTCAAAAGTCCACAAAATTAATATATATATATCTCTGCCATTCGTTGCATTGTTCTAAAATGTTCCGTATGGCGAAGATGTGCTCAGTTGTTCCTCTGCCCTTTCTGAATCCTGCTTGTTCCACTCGTAGGCATTTATCTACTCCTTTTACAAGCCGCATTATGATGATTTTACAAAATATTTTGCTTGGTACTGAGAGTAGAGTAATTCCCCTCCAATTATTGCAGTCTGTTAAGTCTCCTTTTTTGGGGATTTTGACTATTGTTCCTTCAGTCCAGTCATCAGGCAACACTTCTTTTTCCCAAATATCCTTGAACAATGGTTCTAGAATGTTAGCAGTTGTGTTAGGATCTACTTTGAGAAGTTCTGCTGGCAGTTCGTCTTTGCCTGGTGCTTTGTTGTTCTTTAAAGTGTGGATAGCTTTAAGGATTTCTTGTTTGCTTGGTGGTTCAGTAATAATGTCAATGTTCTGAGAGGCTGGTTGAATATCTGGGGGATTTTCAGGATCAGGTCTGTTCAAGAGGTCGGAGAAGTGTTTAGTCCACTGCATGTCTTGTTTGTGTTCTGTATTGAGCAGTCTGCCTTGGTTATCTCTGATGGGTATGCTGTGATAGTTGTTTCTGTTTCCGCAAATTTGCTGGGTAATTTTGTGTAGGGTTTGTAGATCATGTGCTTTAGCAGCATTTTCTGCTGTTTCTGCAAGATTTTCCATAAATCTTCTCTTGTCAGCTCTGGCACTTTTCTCGGTCATTTTATTTAGTTCGCTATATTCTAACATTAGTTTGTCTTTTTGACGTTCTGATTTAGTGTGATTTATGAGGCTCTTTATTCTTTTTCGCTTGGCAATATAGTCCATGGTTTGACTACTTCTTTGTGGTGTTGTTTCCTGGTTCCTAATATTTTATTGCTAGTTGATATGTATGTTTCTTTGATCTGGTTCCATCTGTCTTGAATGCTGATTGTAGTTGGAGTTTCTGGGACAATTCATAACCTGACTGTTGTGTTTTGTCAATTACAAGAACACTTCGGCAATAATGGCCAGGTACATAATGTCATAGCCAGTTAAAAAAATGTCATAGCCAGTAAAAATAATGTCATAGCCAGGTACATAATGTCATAGCCAGTAAAAATAATGTCATAGCCAGGTACATAATGTCATTGCCAGTAAAAATAATGTCATAGCCAGGTACATAATGTCATAGCCAGTAAAAATAATGTCATAGCCAGGTACATAATGTCATAGCCAGTAAAAATAATGTCATAGCCAGGTACATAATGTCATAGCCAGTAAAAATAATTTCATAGCCAGGTACATAATGTCATAGCCAGGTACATAATGTCATAGCCAGTAAAAATAATGTCATAGCCAGGTACATAATGTCACAGCCAGTAAAAATAATGTCATAGCCAGGTACATAATGTCATAGCTAGGTACATAATGTCATAGCCAGGTACATAATGTCATAGCTAGGTACATAATGTCATAGCTAGGTACATAATGTCATAGCTAGGTACATAATGTCATAGCTAGGTACATAATGTCATAGCTAGGTACATAATGTCATAGCCAGGTACATAATGTCATAGCCAGGTACATAATGTCATAGCCAGGTACATAATGTCATAGCCAGTAAAAATAATGTCATAGCCAGGTACATAATGTCATAGCCAGTAAAAATAATGTCATAGCCAGGTACATAATGTCATAGCTAGGTACATAATGTCATAGCCAGGTATATAATGTGATAGCCAGGTACATAATGTCATAGCCAGGTATATAATGTCATAGCCAGGTACATAATGTCATAGCCAGGTATATAATATCAGAGCCAGGTACATAATGTCATAGCCAGGTATATAATATCAGAGCCAGGTAACCTTGTCCTATTTAGTATGGATGCCCTAATTATAACTTCTGAAGAGCTTGAACCAGTTTGTGGAAAATGCTGATATAGTAGTTAACATTAACGAACATGTCAGAATGACCAGCAATTACCTCGGAGTCAAGGGTTCCAGAGATCTTTTTTTCCCAAATAGGAATTCAAGAATGTTAATTATAATTTCTTCACAATGACCCAGCATTTTTTTTTTTTGTAATACCAGGACAGGAAATCTCAAACAGGAATTCTTAGACAACAGGGTCAAGTAATAACTATAAAATAATATGTAATATAAGTATTAACTATGAATGCTATAAGTATTAAGTGTAGTAATTTCGAATTATCACATGCATGATGAAATCAGTATAATAAAGCATAATAAAGTATTAGAAATGAAAATGTGGTCTATTAAGATTGATTTATGTTTAAAACTGACTCACAACATATCACAAGAAAGTCATCTCCTAACATCAACAAGATAGATCCTTCACTAGTTCTGTTGCCATGCTATGTCCAGACTGTTTTCCTGCGTCCACTGTTGGACTGGTCAGTCCCTGCCTTGTCTTCCATTAACCATGCCTTCCATTATCATTCTTTCAAAACGGTTGTGACATTTGAGGGAGACCAAATATTTTAGTTTCCAAACCTGATACTGTTATAGAGCCAGTAATCTTTGTTGTTCAGATCTTGTAGAATATTTTTTATCTTCTTGGTCTGTGGTATTCCAAGAAATTCATGACATTGTTTAAATGTCTCACTAGGGACTTTTTTTTTTTTTTAAATTTATTATTTTTACAGACTTTTCGGAATTATTGTTCACAAAAGTCACAAAACCAGTACCTGTATACCTGGATAAACTCTGAAGAACTGCCACTATAGAAAACTACCAACCTCTTGTGCTCAGATCGCTATACAAAAATGATGAACTCAATAATACAATTATTACATCCTTGCTCATGTAACAGGCTGGTGGACTGACTGACTGACTTTCTACCCCACCAGGACATCACACAAGCGATAAACACCCGATGACACAAAGTGCCACCATGCAGATGAGGATCACCGTAGAGAGGTCCCAGAAACCGCGTTCAGGACAAATGGCCATTTGACGGCCTGCCACATTGCAGCCCCTGGCAAAAGCCAGAGGGGCTACAAATAAAAAAAAAATTACGTCCTAAAAAGGCTCGTAAGTAAAATTCGAATATGCTGGTGGAGCCAGATTAGCTAGCCTGTAATAATCTAGGTTTGGCTGCACTTAGTAGACTCAAACTGGCAGGTTTGCAGATGTAACTCTCCAGAAAGTGGCCATGCGTCATGATTGTTCATGATGGTACAAAAGACTTGGGGGCTGAGAAAATCTATCTTTTTGGTTTTGGGAGCAGTGAGACTAGAAATGTATAAAACCCCCCATCTGTTGCAGAAAACCTTTTGGGTTTTTCAGCCAAGTAGGTTAAGGGAGCAAGTCAACAGGTAAACAGGCTCAGTTTTGGTTTTTGGTGTTTTTTTTCCGGGTAGTTAGACATGTTTAAAATTTGATTTTTTGTACATCCTCATGAAAGATTTTTAAAATAAGTGCCTTTAAAAAGGGGCGAAAATTTGTCCTTCTAGCTACAGGGGTTTCGAACACGTTGTTGATTTTCAATGATGTTGTTGCTAAATTTTGCTAGTTTTTTGCATGAGGAGAAAAAAGGGTTCCATTTTTTTAAAATTTAGAAAGCTACTTCATGCATGTAGTTGGTTTAGGTGCTGCTTTGTAGTGACAAGGGTTTTTTTTAACCCATTCACATAGCCTGCCTAGGTCATGAAAAAAAGTCAGGCCCCCCACCAGAAAAACCTTTTTTTCTTTTTCTTTTTTTCGCATTTAGTGGAAAAAAGCTTTTTGTCCAAAAACAAATTTTATTTTGTCATCTATTTCTTTTGGTTTTTTTTCCCCCCCCTTTTTTTTTCCCGGCTAGCCACCAAAATAAAATACTCTTACTGTAAATACTTTAGTAAAAAACTGTTAGTATTCACTTTTGTAGGGTGACGCAGTTTCTTAAGTCTACAAACCAAAACCATGGGGCCCAAGTTTCCCTTCCCTTTGAGATCGGCAAATTCATTACAATCATACACTGAAATTAGTCACTGAGAAGTTTACAAAAGCATCCCCGTTGGTGTAAATGTAATTTTCTCTTAATTTTTTTCTTTTTTAAAATTTTCTTTATTTAAAGTTTTTCATGAAAATTTAATGACTCACAATAGTTTTGGGGGTACAGTTTTCTTCAGACCGTTATAAAAACCGTGGAAATCACTTTGTTTTTGTGGGGTTTTTCAGTTTCTCCAGACCCCCTTTATAAAACCCGTGGAAATCACTTTTTTTCTTGGGGTGTTACATTTCTCCAGACCCGTTAAAAACCCGGGAAATCCTTAGTTCTTTTGGTGTTACAGTTTCTTCAGACCTTATAAAAAGTGGAAATCCTTATTTTGTGGTTTAAGTTTTTCCCCAGACCGTTATAAACCCGTGGAAATACTTAGTTTTTGTGTGTTTCGTTTCCTCAGACCCGTTATAAACCTGGAACACTTGTTTTTGCAGGTTTCAGTTTTTCTCAGACCTTTTTTAAAAAAAACCCTGGGAAAACACTTGTTCTTGCAGTGTTACAGTTCTCTAGACCCGTTTAAACCCTTTGGAAAACATTAGTTCTTGAGGTTGTTTTTTTCAACCCCTTATAAACCCTGGAAATCACCAGTCTTTATAGGCATGCCACTTTTTTTCGTTTCCATCTTCCGTGGTACCAAACCCATTATTTTTGTAAACTGGTTACCTTGAATCTATTGGGAAATCCCAAAACACCTCATACACCAT
>CAJHNH020003421.1:0-69800 GCA_905116865.2 Candidula unifasciata | reverse complement strand
ATTTAAAAAAAAAAAAATTTCATCTCTGTCTTCTACGTCAGGTGCCAGCTCTCGTACAGACTCAAAATGACAATCAGTCAGACAGAACCAGTTCTGGAATCTATGCTTGGAACAATCGACGCGCCCAGAAAGCTAACAATATTTCTGAGGCGAATCAAATAACAAATCTCGTGGATTTACTCTCCGGGATCAATCTCCGCATTAGCCTCCCGAGAGTTAAACACATTTCAGTGTGTTAGCTGTATGTAATACAGATTCACATTAACCACACGTGAAAAGATTGCCAAAGTTATCTTCACGCTTGTGATTTCAAAAACATGATAGTTCATTAAATTTCAATGGCAACAACAACATTTAGGTTTTACAACATTGAAACACATGTGCCCGAAAAACATTCATGACACTATCAAATAGGAAATAAAGCAATGTGACAGTGCCCTACGAGAATGAAGAAATGTCCGCCTAGGAGTACTACAAAGTGATGAAGACACACACTTGAGCAAAAAAGACAGATCTCTATCATAAAATATAGATGTGAACCTAATTTCGATCTTACCTGGAAAAATGAAATCACGATGCCAAAAGTTCTGTCTCAAGCTTAGGTTAAGCCCAACAGATGGCATGTGCTAGACAGGATCTCATTTACCAGACCTAGCGTTCACCACTTTATAACTTTTATCAAGCTCCTCCTACATTACGCCTAAAATCATTCTCATTAACGGATATCATAGCTCCTCCCTTGTGGGTAAGTTTATTCGCTGTCAGTCAGTGACTGTACAACAATTGTTTAAATTCCCACGCTAGGATCTCCTGGTCAATTCATCTGACAGAGCAAATAGGACAAGTCACACCTCCGGCCTACTTCACCTGCCTTCACAATAAAATCAGACGGTGTCAATCCTTCTGTTAACACTTTCTGCTCACCATGTCAATAGTGACCGTCGGACCTGCCGTCGAGTTAGGTAACCTCAGGGGGAATTAAACACAATTAGCCGGAGTTAGCTGCTCCTAAAAGTCTGGCTAGGAGATAAAATTTCTGACACCACAACAGATGGTGTGCAAATCTCCAGTCAGTAAGTCTGCTTGGTCAGTCTTATCTCTGTACCTTAACACTTAACGTCTGGGAAAAAGTTTTAGTGTGTGATATCGCCAACATCCCAGGAGAATTAAATGCTTGTTCATTTCGCCTACTTAAAATAAAGAATGTATCCAAATCCCTATTTTCCTGTATACTTTCAAAATACAAAGAAATAAAAGTAGGTTGAGGAAAGACATTCTGGAGTCACCGAGCGTATTGTCACAGTGTCTGGTCGGGCGTCGGATTGCACAGCAGGCGCTTCGTGGATGCCTTTACCGTAAAAAACAGGTTTTATGTCGGCTTTAGCATGTAGGAGTAAGGTGGCAGGAACTTTAGATGATAGGACGAGCCCAGGATTCTCCTTCTTAGATCATCTGGTTTGTAGATTATGGCATTTACCATTATCAGCATCGTTCAGCTTCTCCCTGCCACCTATACGCGTCACAAGCTCTTCGACAAATGCGCAGAACGTTTTGCCATTGCAGGTACCGTCATCGATGATCTTTGAGTGAACTATGCCTTGGTTGTTCATCGCCACAGTTAGTGTCACCATACGGCGTCTCATTGTGGGCAGGATAATGTTTGATGGTGTCCCTCTCTTCGAGCGAGCCTGTGTCCGTCGTCAATGAAGACAAATCCACACTCAGTGAAGATGCACTTCACCTTGTCTTGTGGAGCATGCGCTGATAAGTCGAGAGCATAAGTTTACCGGCTTATAATCGTCGTGATGTTGACGCGGTCAAGTTCGTAATGGCACTTCTTTAGGGTTATCTTAAGCTTTTTTTAGGCCATTGAAAATTACAGATTCGGCCAAATCAGTCCCGTCCTCCTTCATTCGCTGCTGTATTTGCACCAAAGAATCA
Organism: Candidula unifasciata; assembly: GCA_905116865.2. Classification (NCBI taxonomy): domain Eukaryota; kingdom Metazoa; phylum Mollusca; class Gastropoda; order Stylommatophora; family Geomitridae; genus Candidula; species Candidula unifasciata. The sequence goes on along the minus strand of CAJHNH020003421.1, from coordinate 67,859 downwards.
TCAGAATGTCGTTCAACGATGTTTTTTAATGCGCTGCAAGACATTGTTTGTCAACTTCTCTTTGTTGTTTCCACGACAGCATAGCTGGAAAATAGCACATTTTCGTTTGTTGGCGCTGATGATGTTTCTTACTGTGCTCTCGTTGATACCAGAGACCTGAGTTGCCTCGTGGCTAGTTTTTCCATCAACAAGCTTAATAAGAATTTTTTTTTTTACTTCACTTAGACCGTCATTACCTCAGATACGCGTCGTCGCGAGGTTGGTTGCTCATTTTTAGGTACTTCGCTAAGTATAGGACTGTACAATAAACAGAAAAAAAACGCATTCCTCTATTTAAAGATATCGCCAAAAAAAAAAAAAAAAAAAAAAACACACACACACACATTCAGATAGAATTACGTAGTGTGTGTTCCAGAGCATCTCGAAAATTCCAGCATATTATGGAATTTAGGCATTAAAAACTGTTCTTTCAGTTTGTTTAGTTTGGTTTGAAAGATGTCCGGTTTGATTTGAAAAATGTCCTGAGTGGTTTGAAAATCGTCCGGTCTGATCTGAAAAACGTCCTGGATGATTTGAAAAATATCCACTTTAATTTGAAAAAAGCCATAGATGGTTTGAAAATCGTCCACTTTGATTTTAAAAATGTCATAGATGGTTTGAAAAGTGTCCAGTTTTAAGTGAAAATTGTATATATATATATATATATATATATATATATATATATATATATATATATATATATATATATATATATATATATATATATATATATATACTGTCTGGATTGTGTTTTTGCCGAAGGCCACACCACGTTCCATAAGCATAAACACTTACCTCTGCGCATATCACATATACCACTGGAAATTAGTGGTAATATAATGCTAACATCTTTCCATTATTGATTATGGTAGGGATTATGGACTTCCACAATGTACAAACGTAAACTTCTTATGTATTCTATCTCTCTAAGTGCGTTTTGTTTGAAACAATCCATTTTTCATTAGCACGAATGTCATGAAAGCCATCTAACTAAGGGTTTGCGGAAATCGTATGTACTATTTCCGAAAGTGAGAAAATTCCAATGAAACTGTGAACCATAGTGTAATGTACCAACCATCATTTTGAACATTGTAGCTCAGTCATCTTGAGAATAGGCAAATAAATATACTCAGTTAGTATCACCGGATGCTGCATTGGGCATCGATATATACTCTTCGCCGATTCGTTTCATTTTACCAGTTTAATTTACAGAGCTACGGAGTTCACGTTTAGTGCGACTCTCTCGGCAGGCGGATAGCCGTTTTGCGGAGAGAAACCGGGTGGGATAAAACCTGGTGCAATAAAGTCGATTTTCTTGACTTTAACCATTAACCCTAATACTCTCGGAGGACACTAATTTCCTATTTGACATACAGGTTACCTTTTGAAATAGTCACTCGCTCATTCATTTCAATTTTATCGGCGACCGGGTCGTCAATTAGCTCGCCAGTAGACGACTTCGACGCCGGTCGAGATAGCATTTGGATTTGTCTCCTTTGATCGCATCAACAATGCAGAAACCCATTTCAATTCTCTTGGTGGCGTGTAAGGCTGAGCCATTTAGGTTTAACCGTGAGACTGAACTCTCTGATGCGTTCTAACATGGTTTTTAATCCATGTATATGATCTTGCAAATTGTCGTGAAGGAACATTATGTCATCTGGGTAATGGATGACATTAGCACGTGTCTCAACCAACTTCATAATGAGCTTAGTGAAGGTGGAAGAAGCACTGGTAAAACCAAATGTAAAATATCGAAAATGCTTTAAACCAATATTTGAACGAAACGCCGTATAATTTTTCGATTCCTGGGATAAAGGAATTAGCCAATATCGTTTAGCTAAGTCAAGTTTTGTAAAATTCCTAGCTTTTCCCAAGGAATTAAACAAATCTTCTATATTCGGCACACTTTCCGAATCGATAACGGTAATCTTATTCGGTTAGCGGAAGTTAATACAAAGTCGTGTCAATCCATCTTTTTTCGAACTACTACGGGTATATTGTCTCCTCGGTGTGCTAGCTGGTTGCTAAGGGTTTTTCCTATGTATGACGTGATGAAATTCTGAATGCACACAGTTAGACAAGATATCCGTTTATATCGTTTATTAAACTTTCAAAGGTAATCTTGTCCAGTCAATGTATACTACTGGCTAGCACGGTCTAACAAGAGATGATAGCATTTATCAAGTACAGAATCAAAGTCTATCTACTAACATCCACACTCTTCACCTTTCAGTCCTATTGCATTACACATGAAACGCACACAGTGATTGATCCAGCATCTTTGATCATGGCTGTTAGACTCCCTGACCGGTTGGATCTCGCCGGCTTCCACTTCTTGTTAGGCTGTCATCAGGTTGTCATCTGGTGGTCCACTCATGGAGTAGAATCTTCTTGTCTTCAGTTACACAATGTCGCATTCACCCTTCTATCAAATACGACCTTTTACGCCAGCTGCCAAACACATACTAACTGATTAGACCTTGGTCTAACCTTATAATCATCGTTCTGGGTTTCAAATACTGGCTTGAGCCCCGTTCGTATATCTCGTGTTTCAACGAGTATTCATATTATCACGTATTTCTCTCTTATCTCATGTTTACTCTTATATCCTCGATTTGGTGAATACTAACATTACATATTCACATTATTGTTTCTATGATATAGAATTCATACTTTTACAGTATTATTTCATGCCTTCTTAGTATAAAAAGTAAGCAAATGAAGTAAAGGACCCTTTCCACGGCTTTATGCGATTAGGGCATATAGGGCTAGACATATATTTGTATAGATCAATCGGAACAAGATGGAGATGTGGTCAACATCACGCCGGCCGCCTCTACTTCCCGGGACTGCACCCGGTACCCACTCAAGGCTGGGTCGACCTGCGAGCCAAGGTAATTTTTTGAAAAAAGTGCGGCTCCACCAGAGAGCGTATCCACGACGCCATCGGGACTGCCCGGTTCTTAGTATAGTTTTCTTTATTCTAAAATAATGTCTTAATTATTGTAAATGACCAAACACTATTGACATTCTCTTACTCAGTCTGTACCAATAATATCAGAATTTTCTTACTAGCTAAAGCACATTGGGCACATACTTATGTGAGTTAAAAACTAAGTAGAGAGTAAGAACCCTTTTCCACGCCATCGAGCATATCGGGTGTAACTGATACCCACTCAGGGCTGGGTCAACATAGGAGCCAAGGTACCGTCCGGTAGTGCGAATCTGAACCCACGACCTTCCGATCCGCAGCCGAACGACTAGCCGCTACCTTACGGCGGCCGCCAAATTGAAACAAAGGAAAATATTATTTTCATAATGTAGATCAGCCCCCCGGGGGAGGGAGTTAGGGGGAGAGGGTAATTCTATTGCGGCAAGACAAGTTATTGTTTTGGGGTTCGTTGCTGGAAATGAAATATATAGGCCTATAGATCAATATCTATGTGCTCAGACTGAAAAAAAAGTACCAATGGAGAACCTATAAACTGAAGTCCCGTAAGTAATCACCGACTTGTCCTTTTTGTTGATCCGCATACAATCCCAATCGTGTAGTTGTTAGTCGCGCCGTTGAAGGGAATAATAAACTTCAGTATCGGGGGTCTGGCGGAGGTCTGGCTGCACTTGGTTAAGAATGCAAAAGGAAATGAATCACACACACAAAAATTATGGCAGTTTAAAGAAGGTAAAGTTATTGTACACAACTCAAGCTCGTTCACACACAGTCACACACACCCACCCACCAACCCACAAACTCACTCACTCACTCACTCACTCACTCACTCACTCACTCACTCACTCACACATTTAGCTGATCTGCTTTGACTGGTTTCGTTGATACTGCAGTATTGTTTAATTTATAACTCTGAAGCTTGCCTGGACAGAATAAAAAAGCGGGACGGTTAGTTTAAAAAAAAAGGGGGGGGGGTTGGGAAAAAACTGAATGACAGACTTCATTAATTCAGCCGCAAAAGCCAATGATCAGTAAGGTATTTATGAAAAAAAGGAATAAAAATGATATAATCAACCAGAATGGAAAGAAGTTTTCTTTTTTAAACAAATTTATCACCCTTTTCACATTTCAAAGTCTTCAGAATTATGAGGTGGAATCTCAGGTGGAATCTCAGGTGGAATCTCAGAACTATGTTATTATTGGGTGTGAAAACACATATATTATAAAAAAGTAAAGGACCCTTTTTCACGTCTTTAGGCGTAAAGCTCATACAGGGCTAGTCATACATTTTATAGACCAATCGGCACGAGATGGGTGATGCATCACGCTGGCCACCTTTACTTCCGAGGACTGCATCCAGTACCCACTAAAGGCTGGGTCGATCTGGAAGCCAAGGTCATTTTGGAAAAAATGTCCGGCTTCACCAGGGAGTGAACCCAGAACCTTCCGATCCACAGGCGAGCGTCTAGCCGCTCCGCCACGGCGACTCCCCTGTGTATTGTAGGAAATTATATATACTAAGATATGCACTTTGGAATAATTTTTAAAACGTGATAGAATATCGTCTTCTTTGCGTTCGTCCCAGAGACGTAATTGAAGTGTGACTATTTAAGCATAGCTGCGATTTTTGCGCCTTTCGGCTGATACATGCTCCTTAATTGGGAATTTGTTGCCCAGGTTAGCCTTTCTGGATAGTTTTGTTGGACATCAAGTAGCTTTTTTTTTCTTCTCTCGTAATCTACAGATGTGTCTACGGAGAACCAATCTAGAGCAACAGCATATAGACTAGTCGACCCTCAAGGGAAGGAAGGGTAGATCACTAGCATTCCCTGCAACCCAAGCAAGGACGCTTCTATAATAGCAGGGCCGGCGTGGTCCTAGTCTCACTGAAGTAATCGTCACGTCATGCACACGACTGTTTAATCTGTCATCCGTAGCTTAACATCCCGCATATCATGAGATGCACTAAAAGTCAACAGGGTGCGGCAAGTAGGTGCAAGGCTTCGGTGACCACACACATAGGCAGTCTTCTTCAGTACATTAGCCACATTTAACATTGTTGTATCAGGACTGCGTGCGACAGTATAGAAAAACATGCATTTTAAGCATGGCTTCGTTGATTGGTACCGATGCTCCGACGAGTGGGGCAAGTGGAGGCGGACAGTTTGTCCTTTCTCTCAGTCAGTAGGACAATTTACGCTAGGACATCTGAAAATCAGTAGGACATTTGATATTTTCACTTTTGGAGATAGAATATAACAAAATACAGGTAAATCAGAACTTCTCTCCTGTCTAACGAGAAAACAGTGTTTCCGTTTACACTTATTGAATGGCTGTAATGCTAACTTAAGAAGCTGAGAAGCAGCGAAAGCACTAACAGACTGGAAAGCATTGCGTTTTAAAACGTTTAGTAAAATTAAAAAAAGAGTAAACTTTAATTTGATCCAATCTTAAACACACCAACAAAAGATACAGGTAAACTATATCAAGCTGAACAGTACACAGAACTCCACTGTAGCGAAATTTCAAGATAGAATCAGATAATTGGGGTTGCTCAGAAGATAAAAATATGTTGACTTAATAGTGTTTGTCCATATCAAAGATATTGCAAGGCAAGTTGGAGACCACCAGACCATACAGTTATCTGATTGATTTTATAATAGTTAACAGGAAAGTTAAATTATCTATACATGGCTGAAGTTTAATACAGTATAACTGTAAAACCAACTAAACAGAAAAAAGTGTTTTGTTAAAAAAAAATGCGAATTGAAGCAGAGGGAAACATGCATATTCGATAAATCAATATTATTAAACACACACACACACACACACTCACACACTAACTCACCACAATATGGAACAATCATAACGTCAACTGAAAGATTAGGACCAGGATAGTACAGTAGTATCTCATGCTAACAACAAAGAGCATTATTGCCATACGAAAGATTACACAATAATATACTCACTGGCGCTATAGCTTGTATAGTTATTTTATAATATGTTGTATTATCAAAGCTGACGTCACTGCCCAATATGTATTCCCGTGAGTGTTCTGTCTTGCGAAGTAGCAGCCATTATAAGGTACCCTGTGCTGATTGTTCCCATGAGATATTAGTTATATTGTTTCCTGTTTTGGCCTTAAAAACTGCACGAGGTACTTCACTAAACCGTGTCAAGTATGAGGCGGTCAGCTTACATTCCCTGAACCCCAGTAGCGGGAACATATTCTTCCGCTAAAGTGGCGGTGGTTCGACTAATGAATTTAGCCTACATAGACCTCTAAATCACTTACCTAAGAGTGAATATATATTTTAACTCACCTCTAATAGACTTAAGATTGAATTTAATCCTCATATTATCCCTTTGACACTAAATTATCAACAACAACAACAACAACAACAAAAAGTAAAAGAAAACAGGACTATTTCTTATGAAGAAATGTTCAGGTTTTAAAATGGTTCATTTATATAGAGGTATGCAAGATGAGGACAAGTTAAAAAGCAGAGGGGTGTTTTGTTGGTCACGCGAAATAGACATCAGATGTAAACAAATGTATAACATACTGAAACACATACGTTTCGCCGCCTTGGATATAAGGGTTAATTTATTTCTTGTATTGAATACGATCATCATCATCAGTTGCCTTGCTGATTGGTTTAACGATCATGCCTTGCCACAATGCGCGATCCACAACTCCCTAAATCAGTTCCTGTGCTGACACTCTTCAATGCCATCAAAAACGCTCTCAAGAATCTTATCGAGCTGTCCTTCTCTGCCTCTCTTTTCATAGAGCTTTCAAGACCAACAGATTATAACTCTCCTTTTCATGTGTTTGTTATAAGTTGTCTTCAAGCACTACCCTTTTCAAAAAAATTGGGTTGCTCATCTTAACTGTCCAAGGAATTATACGGATTTTTCTGTAACGCCACATCTTCGAGGATCGATATATTGTTCGGCTTGTTTATTAATGGTCAAGAATTTACTGCCGTATGTTAAAACTGGCTCTACATAGCTTGCGATATTTCTTGTCCTAACCTTCAATGACATAGATTTATTGCACGAATTGTTCTTCATTTTATAAAAGGAAGTTTGGACCTGTTTTATAATGTTCTTTATCTATGTAACACATCTTCCATCGGATGTTTTCCATGTGCCTAGATACTAAAATTTCTGTACTTGTCCTAAAATAATGCCTTTGACTTTCATACATTTAGGCACAATTCTTTTCTTGGAAATTAATGTCATTTCTGTCTTCCCATTATTCAAACTGAGACCTATTTTATATCCCTTTCTACCGCCACCGCATCTATCAGCAGTTCTTTCTGGCTTGTCGCTATCAAGCTGGTGTCATCAGCATAACGCAGCTTGTTTATGTTATGACACCTAACCATAATTTCTGGCATATCCATGTAAGGTTAGTTGCGTTTCCTTTACAGGACGTTGCAGAACCGACCCCAACAGCCCCTGGCTGTTTTGTGGTTTTTCTAGGCAAATTTACGTCCAGTAGTTTGCCACTGCCACTGGACGGTCGGCTTTCTCGATACCCCTGTCGAAACCAACGCAAGGCGCATGACCCCCAGCTGGGATCGAACCCGGCATCCCGGCATCACGAAGTGTTCGCATCGACTTAGCCACCGAGCCGACATATCCATGATAGATTTCATTTTATATTCACTGTATAATGGAAACAAATCAGGTGATAATACTAATACTTTTCGTACTGCCCTCTTTATGCTCTGAAATGTTCCCAAATGGTTATTAATTCGTATAGCTGATGTTTGCTGTCAGTATTTGTTCTTTATATATATATAATATATATAATCATTATTTGTTTCGTTGCCGGTCCAGACTTTTTTTTAAGTTGATTGGCCATATTTGATTTCTAAGCTCTTATTAAACTTTGCATTATTATTTAATTTCATTTCCACGATTTGCTTGAGTATTTGGTAGCTATTCTGCCTATCATGTAAAAGACCCGCGTTCGATTCCCCGCTAGGTGAATAAATTTTTTTTTGGCCTTAACTGGGCGGCTGGCACGTTGTGTTGCGGTTTATGGCTAGGCTGCGATATCTACGCCCTTTTCGGTTTTGGGGTTTACAGTTAGCCTGCGAAAGCGACGACGTCATGCTCAATGGTCATGTCACGGGTAATTTTCGTTCGCCCTCGAGAGGGCCGTTGGCACGTTGTGTTGTGGTTTACAGCTAGGCTGTGATATCTGACCTATATATCTTCAGTCGTCGGTAGTATAGTTGTAAGTATGTCATCCCTCACGCGGGTGAGCGGTGTTCGCTTGCCCGCTGGGTGATAATTGTTCTTTTTCTCTTAAAAGGGTGGTTGCTACGTTGTGTTGTGGTTTACAGCTAGGCTGCGATATCTGCGCCTTTCGCCCGAAGACATCTGATATCAGATAAGTCCTAATTAGCCTCCCCGCAACGCTTCTCGATCAAAAACCATTCGCCGATGACATAAACTGTTCACTAAGACGGCTTACAGTCCAGTTTAGTTTGGGTGGACACGGATGCCAAGGTCAGTTAAAAATCGTTCCATCGGAGAGGGAGAGATGACGGGTGCGGGATATTTTTCTCCGCTATTCGTGAGTAAAGTGTACTTTTCACTGTGGATTCCATCACTGGTTACGTGATGAAGTTTTTTTTTTCCCTATGTCCGGGGCAAAATCAAACTAAATAGTCCGTGGCGACAGCACAATTTCTCTTTTCTACACAGACTATAGTGACAGTTTTTGTTGTTGTTGTTGTGATGGTGGTGGTGGCAGTGGTTGCAGTAGTACTGGTACTGGATGGGTGATGTGGTAGCTGTTACACAGGTTACATTTACTTCTCTGTACAAGTTAATGCTACTTTTTTAAGACTGGGTGGACATGGATGCAAAGCTCCATTTAATTACAATATTTCGTTACACGGTGACTTTCCGAACCTTCGGAGAAGATGATATGATTGGGGGAAGGGTTATGCCAGACACAGTTAGCTGAAAGAGCTTACAATATTATTTTATAGTTCTCATTTCCCAACTATTTCAATTTTAAAAATTTCGCCATGGATGATTGTTCAGTCCTTCGGAGAGGGAGATATGACTTCGCCAGGTGATGATTTTTAAATCCTACAGAGAGGGAGATATGATTAGGGGAGCGGGGGGGGGGGGGGGGGGGGGGGGGGGGGGGGGGGGGGGTTTATTTGCCAGACACCGTTAGCTGAGAGAGCTTAAAATATTATCTTATAGTTCTTATTTCCTAACTATTTCTATTTTAATAATTTCGCCATGGATGATTTTTAAGAGGGAGATATGACTGCGTCGAGGGGAGAGGGGGCGGGGGGGGGGGGGGGGTGTATAACAGACACTGTTAGCTGGGAGCTATTTTCTTTCCTCTCCATTTCACCATTCTGGGCCAAAGCAACACGTGGCCGGGATACAGCTAGTATATATATATATATATATATATATATATATATATATATTATATAATATATATATATATATATATATTATATATATATAATATATATATCCCAAAGGAGTCTTTTCGAAAGAGTCTGCGGATGTATATCTCATTGTTTGTACCTTTTCCTTCTACAAATCCACACTGATCTTCACTAATTTCTGAGTTAACCTCGTTTCTTGTTCTTCTCATAATTATTCTTAGTAACAATTCTGTCCCATGACTCAACAGACTTAATAATATTTACTTGTAATACTGACATTTAAATAGTTAGGATTTATTCTGCACTTATTTATCTTTAATTTGATATATTATATGTCCCGATACAGCCAATACTTTTTCTTCAAGAAGGTTTTAGCTTTGTTGTGTTGCAGTAAAAAAATGTCGCTCAAAATAAATGTCCAAACTGCAGAAAAAAGTGGTCATGAAAGAGTTAACATAATCATCACCATTACTGTCGTCATCATATTCATCATTCTTATATTAATATTAAGTGTTTGTATAAAGGCGGTCCTATCTCACACTGTTCAGTATACTTTCTATTCAGAGTCAGTTTTTTCATCCAATTAAATTGTCTTTCCCTTTAAAGGTATTCGGTTACCCCAGAAGCCACTTAATCTATTTACAGCTGAAGGTACATTAGTTTAATGGTAACTGAGCTATCTACCCCCTGGACAGAACCGTCTGTCACAGCGAGTTTCAGAAAATGGAAACTAACATACGTGACAGATAGTGGCAAAGACATTGCATTTACACCGTGTTAAACCTCATTATAGTTCCATTGCAAGTAGGAAAAGGCTGTCATTTGACACCGGAAGTTATTGTTGCTTCCCTTTGAAGTCTATGCTTGGAATAATATCTTCATAAATTAACAATTTAACCGCTCCAATACTCTGCGTCTGTGTTAAATGCAACATTAAAATTATTTTTGATTTGACTTAAAACCTAACAATTTTCCTCAATAAAATGTTCAGCTTCTACTTCACATCCTTCTTCTATGTTCGTCTTCTTCTATGTTCGTCTTCTTCTATGTTCGTCTTCTTCTATGTTCGTCTTCTTCTATGTTCGTCTTCTTCTATGTTCGTCTTCTTCTATGTTCGTCTTCTTCTATGTTCGTCTTCTTCTATGTTCGTCTTCTTCTATGTTCGTCTTCTTCTGGAGCAAATATCCAAAGGGAGCTTACTGTGAGAGGCCGGTTCGTTTACTGGATGAAAGGTGTGATGATAGTGAATCATCACGGGTAAACGAGATAACCCTCGGATAAACTCAGAGCGAAATCAGGCAGTCACAATTTTCAGCTTCGTGAGACAAGGTTAAATACCCTAACAGGGTCTCAGTCATATTGGAACTACGAGTCGGAGTCGCAACGCCTAAGCCACGGACGCCGCTGTCTTCACTGTGCTTTATTGTTTACCATTACGGGTTTTGTGTGTGTGTGTGTGTGTGGTATTGTCAAATCCATGTATGTGCTCCATAGCCGCAACGTTCAGGTTTTGTTTGTGTTTGTTATAGTGTAATGCTCGCTGATATACTTTTCGTTCAGTTTTATATTTTCCCCTGTGTCTCCAGCCATATTACTGCTTTGGTCACTGCCATGACCTCTATTGTCAGACTACTTGTGGTCAATACAACAGCACCAAAATCTTGCTTCACAGCTCTAACTCCAGCCTGAGTCGTAAAAGCCGAAGAGCTTCTCATGGCGAATGACTGATAAAAACCGACACAATACGTAAACTTCTGGCTTTGAAATAATCAGGGTACCTAGTGCAACAAACCTTTGTTGAACTTCTGCATATTTGTCGTTTCCAAACCCTTTACATTTTAGTTGCTTTGTGGCTCTTTTTTTCTAAGTATCAATGAGGCCAGCTATAAATAGTTCGTTCAACAATTGATAAACACACTTGCGAGCTATTTTCTCAAAAACTGCCTGTTACCACGCAATATTTTTTTTGCATGTAGGCTTAGAATATCCATGACGCAAAAAAAAAAAAAAAAAAAAAGTGGTATTCTTTAGTCCTTAGTTGCTCAGGATGCTGAATATCAGTAAATTAGTTTAATCTTTTCGAATCATTGTAAAAAAAATTGAGTGAACTTTTAGGTTTTACAGTAAACATCGGAATTGTCGGTTGCATTTTTTGTTCAGAGGCGTGTCTTTATAATACATTGACCGGTGAAATAAATTCATTTGTTGTCACTGAAGTTCAATTGAGCTGAGTTGAGCTCAATCAAGAAAGACATCACAGTACTCGAGACATTCCCATATGCGCTCCATTCCCATCTTCAGCAGTTAGCGCAGTTCCTATACTAATGGTACCGGACGCAGTCTGATTATATGTCTATCTTGCATTTTTTTCTGAGTATAATGTGCTGGCCAGGCCTTCTGGTCACACCCAGGTGTATCATTCTCTCCAGGCCACGATAATTTATTTTCTCTTCCAACATCGACTAGCAATCAAAACTGGCCTTTCTCAAATAATATTCCTTTCACTAACAGTTTTCGTGAAAGTGAACCCGTTGGCTCTTACAATTTTCCGCAGACTACGTTTTGAAATGTCAATACTACCTTGTGATTTCAATGTTAATTTCATTTTTCGGAGAATAACAAGTTGATTTGTCTCTAAAAGTTTTTAAATCTCACGTCTAATGACATCTACATCAAAGTCGTCAACTTTCCTTTTTCTTCCTTGTTTGACTTTCTCTTTGTCCTGTCTAATCCAACGGTTAAATGATGCTCTATACAGACCAAGCGCCAATCGTGTTCGTTTCTCTGTGTCCTGTCTAATCCAACGGCTAAATGATGCTCTGTACAGACCAAGCGCCAATCGTGTTCGTTTCTCTGTGTCCTGTCTAATCCAACGGCTAAATGATGCTCTGTACAGACCAAGCGCCAATCGTGTTCGTTTCTCTGTGTCCTGTGTCCAACAGTTAAATGATGCTCTATACAGACCAAACGCCAATCGAGCTCGTTTCTCTGTGTCACAAATATCAAAATAAAAATGACCTATCTTAGATTCCCAGAGGAAGTGCTGGTACCGTAAAATGGTAACCTTCTGAAATGTGCGTCTTAAATTCATTTTGAAACTGATGTCTATATAAGCTTTTATGAGTTAGCTATATGACACAGTAACTCAACACTAATTTGTGGATGTGGTTTTGACTAAACAACCTGACCGACGGCTTATTTTGGCTTCTGGTCACTAAAAGTGCGACTTTTCACGAAACAATCATGAAATTGCGTAGCTTTTCTTTGACTCCCTGTTAAACCAGTCATTGTTTGCATGACTTCCTCAACCTAATGAAAGTACATCTTCAGAAAGTCTAACAAGATGGTTTTATGATAACAAATATTTACCGTAGAGAGAAAAAAAAACTACACATAATACTCTTCTTTTAAAAATATTTCCTTAACGTCATGGATAGGCTAGATGCAAAAAATACAACAAGCAGATTTGTGTGTGTGTGTGTGTGTGTGGCTTGCGTATGTGTTTATCTATTGATGAACGAACAACAGTTGACTGTTCACGGTCTGTTTTATCGGTAGATGAATTCTTTCTCCTTCTATTCTAGCGGTCATCTTTGCTTTTTCCAGGTCTGCTTCAGCCGGCAATTCCTTTTCTATCAATGCTGTTTTTTTTTTTTTAATTTCATGGCTGCCCGGGCTATCTCTGCGGTTGTATAGGTTTTTTGTTTCACTTTTAGCTAAACCTTTTTAGGGTTTTTTTTTCGGCGGTCGATTTTGCCTTTATTTAAATTTTCTTTTTCTTTTAAGTCTGCGTGTTACGTGACAGACAATTATAGCTAATTATCTCCATTGAGACCATGTTCTCTTTCCAGCTAGGGAGAATAACACCATATAAATATATACAGACATAAACAACATAAACGACACTCCTGAGATAATAAAAACCCTAGGAAATAATACAATGAAAATGTCTGTAGTCTGCAAGCAGCAGCTACAGTCTCAAAACTCTGACCTTACTTTTGTGAGACCACGAGATTTTTGCAGAAGAATAGTCAAATCTAACTGGAAGTTAACTAAATTTGTGTAATACTATTACACGAACAATATATGAGAGCTGGGGTTTTTTTTTTTTTCCCATGAAAGCCTTAAAGACATTACTTTTGTCTAAAAATGAAAGTGTAAGACGATGAATAAAATCAAACAAAAATAATAACAGCTGCATTGAAATAGTAGGCCTGCGACAGTGAGGTCATCTAGACTAAAATGAATACAAGTCTGCGTACAGTATAAATCAAAAACGTAAACTAATGCAGGCAAGCAGCCTGTCTCCACGCGCAGGCCACAGCCGGATAGATACAAATGGGATAGATGAGGGTAAAAGACGATGCTGTTAGCTCAGTAGAAAGGTTTAGAGACTGAGACAAGATAACAAATAAAACCAATCTTAACCACATACTAAAACAACTTAGCTCTTTCTTTTGTTTGATACTGTTATGGCTGCTTCGACAAATTGTTGTTATTAAGCACTTGCTTGAGATGGATGTTTGTACAATTGTCCTGTCTTTTGGGATCGTGAAGTTGGGGGCTGTCGAAATAACACGCTGCTACTTTTATGCACTCTGACATTTGTAAACATGTCACTTGCCACAATACACAGGTGTCATACTGCTCTTAGATACTGGGATGTTTACCTTTCTGTATGAACTGAAGAGCATAAATTCTTTAAATGTATGCAATGTTTTTTAAAGTGATTACATTTGTGCAACTTCCATGGTGGAAACGAACCATGCGTGTTGCATAAACGCATAAATCGGGGGTTCTGCTGCATAATCTTCGTCAAAGAAGTCCTATAATGGTTTCGGCCCGCCCATACTTGAAAGACTTATGCATACTCATATCCCTGATCTTGCTAGTCTTAGAAATCCACACTGAGCATGGCTTATGGTGACTCCCAAGATCGTCTGGAAACTTTATTTTGCGCCCAGCATTGCTAACTGGCTTATGAAAGTCAGTAATCGTGTCTTCGATACTAGGTCTCATTGCCTTCACAGTTTTGACCTACAGTTAACTCTGCAAACTACGTCTTCATCCACCTGAAACAACAGTTTAAACTATTGTAAGGAGGAATATGGACAATGTGTACATCGCTGATGTCATTGCTGATGTTCTTTGGGCGAATTAGCAGCTATGCCTTGGTTATTTGCAGCTACTGTCTGAGCACGTCCACCTGCTTTAGCGAGCGTACACTTGTTGCAAATGGAGGATGAATCTCATCAACGGGGATTCATGTCTTGTTTTACGGTGACTGTATTGAGTCAAAAGCATAGGTTTGATGGATTACGATCGTCATGATGCTGTTGATGCTGTGAATTTTGTAGTGACACTATTTCCATTTTGCTTTCTGGGGTCAAGAAAAATCATATATAAAGCCGTTTTCATTCAGCTACTGTTGTATCTTCACTCAACTATCCTCTGAAATTAGTTCAATAATGTCCTCAGTGCGCTAATTGACATTGGAAGTCAACTTCTTTGTGTTGTTTCTTAGAAGTTGCGCTAGAAAATGAAACCTTCTCATCTGGAATATTGATTACATTTCTTGCTTTGCTGTCTTTGAGACCAGCGAACTGCACTAAGAAAGTTCGCTTTCACCGTAGTTGCCTCAGAGAAGCGTCTTCGTTGATCAATGTTGGTTGTTTTGTGAAGTTAACTGAACCGTACAATAAAGAGATAAAAGGGTATGCCTATGTAAATATTGTTTAGGAACTTTCTAGAAGGAATTTGTGTATTATTTTTCTACAACTTCTTGAAAGCTCCGGTATAAGGACGAATTTTGGCTTTATATAAACAAAAAGTTTAGTAGATTAAACAAAAAAAAAACAAAAAAAGATTGGTTTGATTTGAAGAAAGCTTAGGCGGTTTTAGAATTGCGTTTTATTTGAAAAACGTCCGGGGAAGTTTGAATATCGTCCGCTTTGATCTGTAAAAAGCTTCCTGTGTTGTTTGAAAAGTTCCAGATTAACGTAAAAATAATATAAGAGTGTGTGAAAAAGGGGGGGGGGGGGAGGATTGGTAGGTGTGGACCGCCCGACAATTTGAAAAAATTGGACTTACTGCATAACTGCCAAGACAAAAAGCCCATCGATGAAGCAAAGCACTTCATCTAACCAAGCAATAAGTATCCAATAATTATGTGGCAAAATTGCAACACCACCCGGTGAGCAGGCAACATGTATCCCACCATTTCGATTAGCTAGCGAAGAGTGCGTCGTTCTGGATGCAACACGGGACAATGCTCGACCATTCAATTATGTTTTGAACTATGAAAATTTCTTATGTGTACCTATATTCAGGTAAGAGTCATGATGCGAAGCTGGCGTGAACACGAATGAAGATGAAATAGTAAATCTAAATCGTTTTTAATTGTTAGAAGAAAAAAACGAAATAAAAAAAAAAAAAGAAGACTTTTAGGATTTATCTAACACAATTTATTTATTATGATCACTCGAGGAATGAAAAAGTTCTCAAAAACCTTGTGTCTGAAAGAAGACTGGAAAGAGAATGTGCAAGAAGCAAACATATGTTTCCATGAAAAAAGGACAGTATACGGGCGATCAGATAAAGGACGTCCTACTGTAACACGAGCTAGGTAGCGGCAGAAAGTGATGACAAACTGACTCTCAGTGTTGAGACAGCCACTGATTTGTTATCATGTTTATACGTGAAATCTTACTATTACAAGCAACTAGCTTTCAAACCTCATAAACACACACACACACACACACACACACACGCACTCACTCACTCACACACACTCACACACACACACTCACACTCACTCACTCACTCACACTCACTCACTCACTCACACTCACACACACACTCACACACACACACTCACTCACTCACTCACACACAAATATCTAAAGAAAATATTGCAGAGTATACATTCTCCTCTATGCTCTGTTGATAGCCCTTCTGTTTGAGAAGTAAGTTACCTACGTGCTGATCTGGTGTAGTAGTTAGCTTGGTTGCCTAACAAACAGGGGTCAGTGCCAGCCACGAGAGAAACGGTTACCGAATACTTGGAGAGTTATCTGGGAAGTTAAGGCAGAGATAAACACAACTGGTCAAAAGCTTGGTTTGTCATGGCCTAATATATGCCAGGGCCTATGACTCTGACAGTATGCGTCATAAAATTCCAGATGCCTTTAATTTAAGTTTTTGTCAAGAGCCTCAGGCGGCTAATGCATGTTTGAGTGTAAGCAAAAACGAATGACATAATCCTCGGCTAATGCATTGGCTTGTGCAGATAAGTAGAAACAAAATCGCAAACAGTGTGCTGAGTGTCAAATGATGCATTTTGTGTTAACTAGAGCTTGTTCACAGTGATAGATAGATAGATAGATAGATAGATAGATAGATAGATAGATAGATAGATAGATAGATAGATAGATAGATAGATAGATAGATAGATAGATAGATAGATAGATAGATAGATAGATAGAGAGAGAGAGAGAGAGAGAGAGAGAGAGAGAGAGAGACAGACAGACAGACAGACAGACAGACAGACAGACAGACAGACAGACAGACAGACAGACAGACAGACAGACAGACAGACAGACAGACAGACAGACAGACAGACAGACAGACAGACAGACAGACAGACAGACAGACAGACAGACAGACAGACAGACAGACAGACAGACAGACAGACAGACAGACAGACAGACAGACAGACAGACAGACAGACAGATAGATAGATAGATAGATAGATAGATAGATAGATAGATAGATAGATAGATAGATAGATAGATAGATAGATAGATAGATAGATAGATAGATAGATAGATAGAGCAAACTTTATTTTTAAAAGGGTCACAAATTGGACGCTCAAGCCCGTCTTACATTCCGCCCTTCCAACCACCAAATCTTGTACTGCTCCGCATCTAGTTTTACGTTCATTAATGAGCTTCCCGTTCTTGTACCCATATATTCCACACAACAGACGGTTTAGTCAACATCACGTTTTCGCTCATGTTTCCTGCTACTCATCAGTCACTGCTGTGTTGTCATCGTTGACACAGAATGTTTAATGTGTTGGAACACCCAGTGTGCACATATTACATACAACACAACTGAGTGAATTAACAGACCATTACTTTTTTTTTCTTTTTAGTTACCGGATTTACCATTAATTTACCCTATATCTCACTAAAGATATCCCTCTTTCCATACACATCCACCCTAAAACAAACACACCCACCCACACACACGCGCAAACCACACGCACGCACACACACACAATAATCTAAACAGATAAGTGCAAGAGTTAGCAGAAAGAAACGAACGTGTTCGCTTGGGAATCCATAGTTTGTTGTCTGTTGACACGATGCCGTATGTTTGCAATTCACGAGACAGTGAACGACAGAGGTTGGCGATGGTACTCCTGGATTGCGCCACATTTGCAATTATTTATGACTGCATAGATCTGTGTGTCATGTAAATGTGACGTTTACGGTTGTTAGAGAAATGCATTCTTGTTTAGCTTTCGTGTGGTAAGTGGTAAATATTTTCAAAATTATTTAATGGAGTTCGCTAGGAAGTGTGGACGCTATTTAGCCTTCTTGTGTGTCCTTCGTCGATAATTAACCCTTGTTTTATTTAAATAAAATTCCTGGTTAAGTTTATGACGCTGAACTTTTAAATAATAATTCTTCTGTCCTCGTTCCATTTTTTTCCCGGTCTTGTCAGTCTGACTGTTTAATTGCTAATTACTGACTTCATTATACGACTTTTGTGGTGTCGGCAGGGGGACTTTGAGCCTGATGTTTAACGGCCGCATGGCTAGTGCTGTCGCCACGACTGTTAAGGAAGGGATTTTATTTTTACCCTGAGAGAAAAAAATCCCCAGCCTTACCAATTCGAACCCGGGTCTCCCGTTTAAGAGCCAAGCGTTCTAACCGTTCGGCCAGCCGCTCTTCGTCTGACAGTTTGCTTCTCCCAAAGTCGGATTTCGTCCTAGCCTGGCATAAGCATATGCACTACCGTGTTTGCCTAAAGAATGCAAATCACTGAAGACATATAACTCACCTGACAGATGTAATTAACACTGACATTCTATACAACAAAAGTTACTTCAAATCGACAGTAGCAGACTACCCGTTGCTAACCGTGACTGCAAAAATAATCGCACTGGCTTGCAGTAAGAAAAGTAGTGTTCACTCAGTGTTTATACCATTAATAAACATACCAGATAACTTAGTAACGCTCTTTATAAGAATATAATGTTTGCAACCCATGTTTGAATAAAGGAGTTGCTGTGTGCGGTGACTAGTAAGCTAATACTTTGGCTTTGTGATCATCTGTTCGAACTCATTTGAGATGCAATTTTCGTTTGTCCCTGACTGAGCTGCTAATTCCACCAATCTAAAACTGCATGAAGTTTTCCTGGAAGTAAGGGTGGCCAGTACGTACTTGCCACATCGCCCATTGAGTGTCCATTAATATATCAATGTATCGATTGATTTGCACTACACCACTGTGTACTAACACTCAGCAAGAAGTAGGAAAGGGTGTTTTACTTAGTTTATTTATTTTTGGTTCAAATTGCAAGTTCATTTAAGTTTTTATTTCTTTAAAGATTTAAATTCGAAACAGATTAATTCTAAACTATTGTAGATATCATACAGTATATACATTGGGGTCATTTCGTAAATTTTGGAATGATGATAATTTTGACCATTAACTTTCTTCTTCTTCTTCTTCTCCTTCTTCTTCTTCATTTTCTTATTATTATTATTATTCTTTCACTTTGTACCTCAATAAATTGTCATGGGGAGATAAAACCTTCGATGATGAGCTCTGTCAAGAGCACTGTTAAGACTGATGTTTATTTCTGTTCTTAATGCCATCAATCCATATTTTCCGAGGTCTTCCACTTGCTCTATACCCGTTGTAACATTTTAGAGTGGCTCGCTGTGGCAGATAGTATCAGGGCATTCTTGTTAGGTGTCCAAACCA
Source organism: Candidula unifasciata (assembly GCA_905116865.2). Taxonomy (NCBI): domain Eukaryota; kingdom Metazoa; phylum Mollusca; class Gastropoda; order Stylommatophora; family Geomitridae; genus Candidula; species Candidula unifasciata. The sequence continues at coordinate 48,428 of CAJHNH020003421.1, read as the reverse complement.
CTTCATTTGTTGTGCTTTGATGACCTGTAAGACTGACTTTGTTCCTAGCGTTTGTCTGATTTTGTGATTTCGAATTCTGCCTTTCCTTGAAACTCCCGCAGCTCTTCTGAGGCATGTTCCAATGTTATGTTCACTGGAGGATGTAAGTATCCACGTCTGGCACTGATAGCATAGTGTTGGCCCAAAAATAGTTCTGATAAGATTCACTTTAGTACTACGGGGTATCTACTTGTGTGTCAACAGGGGAGATAGTTGTCCCATTACTTGATTAGCTTTGGCACATCTCGAGCTAATTTCTCTTTCCAGACCATTAAACCGGTTCCACAAAAGACGGAACATTTAGGCTGAAAGATGCACGTAATGCAGCCTTCTAGCAGATTGTATTATCCTGAAATCCAACCTCAAGGGCAAACACAATTGCCCAATGTGTAACACTCACGCAGGCACAGATATCACACAAAGTGTCAAACAGACACACACACAAAGTGTCACACAGACACACACACAAAGTGTCACCACACAGATACACACACAAAGTGTCACCACACAGGCACACACACAAAGTGTCACACAGACACACACACAAAGTGTCACACAGACACACACACAAAGTGTCACACAGACACACATACAAAGTGCCACACAGACACACACACACAAAGTGTCACACAGACACACACACAAAGTGTCACCACACAGACACACACACAAAGTGTCACACAGACACACACACAAAGTGTCACACAGACACACACACAAAGTGTCACACAGACACACACACAAAGCGTCACACAGACACACACACACACAAAGTGTCACACAGACACACACATACACACGCACACACACATACACACGCTCACACACACATACGTTTATATATATAAATGACCGTGAGGGCGCGGCCATAAAGTATTTATTTGGTGGGTGGGGAAGGAGACTTCAGTTCTTTTCTATTTTATGTGAGGGTCCTATTCCCCGACAATGATTAGGTGGGAGGAGGGCCTAAGTTTTTTTTGATCCCATAGATTCTGGCGCGTATGTATGACTTTCCACTCTGTGACTCGAACCAGTTCCGTTAGATGTGAACGCTGTCCACTTTTATGTTACTCAGTGACCAGTTGTTGTGTTGCTTTATTGTTTTGTTGAAAGGCCTCTACATTCACGCTCAGGAACTACTTTATCAACTAAGTTGGGCTATCCTTTTAAATTTGTTACTATAAACAACTTGTGTTCAATCTGAGGACAGTTATTTGAATGTCATTTGTTAAATTGTATGACAGTTTATCTCAGTTATGCGTGAAATGTTGTTAAAGATGACACAACGTCAGTGAGTGTCTTCTTTTGATACCTTATTGAACAGGAGTAATTATTGAACAGGAGTAATTATTGAACAGGAGTAATTATTGAACAGGAATAATTATTGAATAGGAGTAATTATTGAACAGGAGTAATTATTGAACAGGAGTAATTATTGAAAAGGAGTAATTATTGAACAGGAGTATTTATTGAACAGGAGTAATTATTGAACAGGAGTAATTATTGAACAGGAGTAATTATTGAACAGGAGTAATTATTGGACAGGAGTAATTATTGAACAGGAGTAATTATTGAACAGGAGTAATTATTGATCATATTCTGGAATAGGGGATGGTTTGATGTGGGCATCTTATCGGAGAAGAAATATCTTGTTAATTAACAGTTGTAGGATCTCTGCACATTTCGCAAGGTAACTGACGGGTGGAGACCAGTGTTGCCACTTTTCTTTCACAAAAAACATCTACCATCTAAACGTCAAAAACACAATCTAAATGCAAGGGAAAACATCTAAATCTGGATGTAAAACTTCCAAAGTGGCAACACTGGTGGAGACATGGTCGCAATTCAAAATGTACCCTGTAAGCGGTGATGAAGACTATCAGTTGGTAAGGTTTTGTGTACAGGAAGACAGGCGAGACGCAAAAGTTGCTGATGTTGTGCCTCAGAAACAAGAGTTGTCGGGACACTGAAGTTGCTGATGTTGTGCCTCAGAAACAAGAGTTGTCGGGACACTGAAGTTGCTGATGTTGTGCCTCAGAGACAAGAGTTGTCGGGACACTGAAGTTGCTGATGTTGTGCCTCAGAAACAAGAGTTGTCGGGACACTGAGGTTGCTGATGTTGTGCCTCAGGAACAAGAGTTGTCGGGACACTGAGGTTGCTGATGTTGTGCCTCAGAAACAAGAGTTGTCGGGACACTGAAGTTGCTGATGTTGTGCCTCAGAAACAAGAGTTGTCGAGACACTGAGGTTGCTGATGTTGTGCCTCAGAAACAAGAGTTGTCGGGACACTGAAGTTGCTGATGTTGTGCCTCAGGAACAAGAGTTGTCGGGACACTGAGGTTGCTGATGTTGTGCCTCAGAAACAAGAGTTGTCGGGACACTGAGGTTGCTGATGTTGTGCCTCAGAAACAAGAGTTGTCGGGACACTGAAGTTGCTGATGTTGTGCCTCAGGAACAAGAGTTGTCGGGACACTGAAGTTGCTGATGTTGTGCCTCAGGAACAAGAGTTGTCGGGACACTGAAGTTGCTGATGTTGTGCCTCAGAAACAAGAGTTGTCGGGACACTGAAGTTGCTGATGTTGTGCCTCAGAAACAAGAGTTGTCGGGACACTGAAGTTGCTATAAGGATCTAATAGGCGCCACATATGACCAACAACATCACAGTCCCTTTTATAAATGTAAAATTATGTCATGTATGGTTGCTTGTGTACATTACACATACTTACAACAACAGTATAGGAAAGTTAATGGCGGTGGCGATACGACTGGTTTATGTTAAGTTCAGGTCAGGGTCAATTCGTTTTGCTGAACAGATATGCGATCATACTGGTGTACCCAGAATGCTTTGACATTACACTGCATAATCAATCAGCGAGTATGTTTACAATGCCTAGAACATGGTATTATTTGTAGTATCGTTTGTGGGGACTCCACTGTCGGTAATACAAACCAGTTTGTTGCGATAACAGTCACTATACATTGACCGCACGCGGGTACATAGATACACGCACGCACACACATATTGTTTTTAGTATTTAAAATAACTAACATTGCCTAAATTTGAAGCTGGACAATAATTTTAACACTTCCGCTGTTATGTTGTCGAGGCCTACATCTTTTCTTTGCTCCATCCCTGTAACAGCCGTCTCTACTCCAGCCTCTACAATGCTTGATGCATTCTGAATATTTTAAGGTACAACCGCTTTCTGTTAATTAAACCCTAAACAGATTTGTATGTCAATTTTTGACAAAGTTTTGAACAGGAATTATATCGAGAATACGGTGAAAACTGGAAAACGTGATGGAAAAAGAACAAAAAGAAGTCAGTCAGTCAGTAGCATGTCCTTTGCAGAGCCTTTCTCCCATAACAACACTCCGTGAAACTTCTCAATCACAACCAGGATGCCCCGCGTCTGATATACCCATCTGGAGATCAAACGCCACATCCTGCACCCTTCTTAAATCACTGGGTAGGTTTTGAAAACAGCACATACATATGTAAAGGAAATATCGGCCTATCACAACAGGGCTTATATACACTGATAATGGTATGCCAGTGACAGCAGACACAGAGAAAGAGAAAGCATTTTGGAAGATATTTATAGCACAAACTTATCTTGATGATAGGGAGCTTAAAAATTTAATTACAGATAATCTGTCTAATACTATAAATGATAATAATTTTTAGGATATCATTAGGGTGGAATAAATGAAATATGTATTGCCAGGGCCAGATGAAGTGAGGCATGCCCACATGAAGAGCGTGAGTGATAAAAACTTGAGGGAGATGTAATTTCACTTCAACCAGAGCGTCAGAACAGCATCAGCACCCCAGGATTGGATACACAGCTATCTGATCCCCCTTCCAAAACCAGGCAAAGATCATTCCAGACTGAGCGGTTTCAGAATTACCACCCTACAAAATATTTTTCGCAAGGTGCTAGAGAAGATTATTGCTGTTAAACAATAAATGTTTTTGAAAAGGGAAGAGCTGCTGCCAACAAAGTGTGGATAGTTACCGGCCACAGAAATATACATTGTCTAATGCAGCTACTTTTGCTTTCTTTTGACCTTTTTGCTTATGAAAGGTTTCAGAACAAACAGGAGACAGTTGTGGCTGCATTTGATCTTGATGATGCCTACAGTAGAGGCAGATATGATATTTTGATTTCTGTACTCATGGAGATAGGGTTTGTCCCTTGCTTGTAAACTAAATAGCAGCTGTATGGTTGCCTTTCGCCTGGGTTCATGGACCGCAGAACCATGTACTATCGCCCCTGGACTACCCCAGGGTCCTGCAATTTGACCGTTGCTCTTTATTGTGTATACAACCAAGATTGCAGAACTTGAAACGCCAGGTGTTGGAAGGATATTTACATTTTCTGGTGATGTTCGTGCATATAGGCAATTCAAGTATAGACAACGGATAACCCAAGAGCTGCAGACAACTGTAAAGTGACTGACTTTGCATAAATAGGAGCTGTCATCAGCTCGGAAAAGCTGGCTTTTTTGTGGTGCTCTCTGGACAATAGAATTGTAAAAGCTAATGTTCCAAGTCTCACAATTATAAACAGTAACCTCAAAAAAGAAAGCAAACTGAGGTATCTGATTATCACTTTCGATAGAAACCTGTCCTATGGGGGAGAAATGCCTAAAATGAATCAATGCTCTCAAGATTATGGCAGCAATGGACACGCAAAAAAAAAAATGCTGTTCACAATGTTCTAGCATGTGATCCTGTCGCTGATAGATTATATACTTGAAGTGCTTACCATATCAAAGAGTCAGCTGATAAAACTCTAACGCATACAGAATAAAGCCATGCGGGTAATTCTGGGATGTGCAAGAGATACCCCGGGAGTATTTATGCGATATATACTTGCACAGCCTACTATTGTTCTCCAGGCAAAGTCATATCTCAGAGTAGCTGAATACAAGAAGCACCTCCACCTCCTGCATGAAGCCCTGGGTAGAGCTAAGGGTCACAAACTGAAAAGAGGAAGGTCTTGAATGGCATAAGCTGAAGACACAACTGGATATGTTTGCAGGCTTGATACATTTGAGCGAGGAGAGGAGTGGGTCAATGTGCCCGAACAAGTGTCAGACTTGTGTAGGATTCTAATCATTTTAGGTGGTGAGTGCAGAGACTGGCCAGCTGGTGCTGGAGAATCAGAAGTTCAAAGAGGAATCCAAAGAGGCTACCTTTATCTATGATCTGTCAACTTTGGTCCGCCTAATATACAGACGACAAACACGTTGCCATTTTTTTAGATGTGCATTGTTACGTAATCAGCAGTGAGCAAAAAGCTAACATTTAATTCTGTTTAAAGCTTTAAAAAAAGCACCATTGAGACAGTTGAATTTATGCGATAAGTTTATGGTGATAATTGTTTATCTGGCGCACAAATTTTCAGGTGATATTCACGATTTAAAAGTGGTGTAGAAATGATTACTTATGCATCTAGACCTGGACGCCTAATTTCTGTTTGTAATGATAATCTTATTGCAAAAGTCACAGAACGGATAGAAAAAGATGTTTTTTTTTTTTTTTAAATGTCAGGATGATGGCAGATGAATCTGGTGTTAATAGAGAGACTCTTCGTAAAATTTTAGTGCAAGATTTTGGCATGAAAAAAAGTTGCTTGCAGGTTTTTACCGCATTTGTTGTCTGTTGACAAAAAAAAAAAAAAACATCAGAAGTTTGAGTACCAGCGAGACATAATTAAAACAGGAATTGTTGGCCCCAAAACAAGTGTTTATTTTCAACCATCCACCCTATGTCCCCGGATTTGTCTCCCTGTTACTATTTTCTATTCCCAAATTTAAAGTTACCATTGACGGGACGATTTTTTGACCATTTTAATGACATCCAAAGCGCTGTAACATCGACTTTAAGGGCCATAGTAATAGCAGAAATACAGAGGTCGTTTCCGTATTTGTTAGATGGTGCTACTCACTGTATCAATGCACAAGGGGCTTAATTTGAAAAAAATACAGGTTTTATCTTCAACTGTTGATTGTTTTTAAATTTTATGGAATTATTCTCATTACGTAATTGTGTGACCATGTAGAGCAATAAAAAGGGAACAAACACTGTTCTTTCGTTTCGTGATGAGAACAGATGCACTGAAAAACAACTTGACTACTGGAAAGATCCGTGGTAAGAGGGTAGACGCAATAGATATGATGCTGAATAGGCTGAAACGATGGGATTGAGGGATATCGTCAAGAGATCTGTTCCAAGCAACAAGGGATCGTGATTTTGGCAGTCATGTAACTGACTGCTATTTCTGCGTGCTTCCACCTATGTCATGAAGGGTTTAAAGAAAAAGGTGGGGGGGGGGGGGGATAAAATGATGTCTTTAGTTTGTGTCAGCACACGAACTGGTACATGCTGCAGGAGATCGCAGATTGTGGCAAGACATGATCGCCCACTCTAGTCGGCAAGGCACCTGATGATGATGATATCTTCAGTTGGGATATATGAAGTACTGTTGTTTTTATGTGAATGGAACAGCCGAGCAATGACTTTGCACTTCATGAGAGGAGATTGGCACTTAGGGCCATATCTGAAGATTGTGCATGAGAATAGAATAGCGCAACATCCAGCATTAGCGGAAACAAAACGAACAACACAACAAGAAGAAAATCTGCACATCCGCCTCGGCTTGATGAAACACTTCGTAAAAGGTTTTGACCAGACTGGATGAGGTTTTGAGTACTTGACGGACAAGTTCCTCGACTCCAAGAATCAAAGAAATGAAAGAAGGCATTGTCTGCAATTTCGTAGATTTACTAGCTTTTCAGAAACAAGATGATTTATATCGGTTAAAAGAAAAGAAGAAGAGAATAACCTGGGATGCGTTTTGTCAGGTGGAAACTGAATTTCTGGCGCATGGCACAGTTGAGTTGAGTTGATTCAAGAACCGACATCACAGCACTCGGAGCATTACCATAAGCGCTCCGGCCCTATCTTCAGCAGCTAGTGAAGAGTTCCAATACTAATGGTGCCAGTAGCATTCTGATTAAACGTCCGTCTTGCCTTTCCTCTGAGCCTCGAGAATCTGCCAGAACCTCTCGTCACTCCCCGCTGCATCAATCTCACCAGTCTGTGGTGATGCATCTGCTCCTCCGAACTGTACACGCTCTCCCACGAGGCACTAACCACGTCTGTCTTATTAAGCATCAGTATTCCACTAAGTTGAGCAGAGCCAGCCAATCTGTCCGCCTGTTCATTTCCCAACATACCGGCGTGTCCCGGTGAAACAATCCAGACAATACTTCTCACCCGTGTCCTCCGCAGTGAAGCATGCCATTCTCCACGAAGCATTCCTGTTCTGACCTTCCTCAGCATGTTCTCTGAGTCAGTAACAATCACGATGTGTGTGTGTGTGTGTCGTGTTCTCTAGCCAGTGGAAAGCTGCAGTGACCACCTCCACCTCTATTCTTGAGCTGGATGTTGTGGTTTCATGTGTTAGGCTCTCCTGCACCAAACGTCGACCGTTAACTTTTATTAAGAAACCCCGAGCACTTATTTTGCCTCTCGACACTGAACCGTCTGTGTAGATAATCAAATTCTCTGAGCGAGCATCATCTTGTATTATTTGCTGAATTTCCACCTTTGTGGCACCTGCTGGCCAGTCTCCGCATTCCCGACTCAGTTTGATTTTGACCCCACACAAGTCTGACTGTTCAGGTGGCACTTTGAAACAATCCTCTCCTGGTCTTATGTTTTTAAGGATGCATGTCAGAGCTGAAAACTACACGGAACTAATTGAAGACATTTTGTCTCATTTTAATTCTTGGCTGCAATATATAGTTAAAGATCCGCTGTATCCATTCCTACTTGGATTTCTTACCCAAATACAGTGGCGTGGCTAGTAACGAGGATCACAATCGTTTTTACCAGGACATTGTTACAATGGAGAAGCGTTACAAAGGAAAATGGACCACGTCTATACTGGCTGACGGCTGTTGGACACTCGTCAAAGATGATCATGAGCAGGCAGTTATACAGATGTTGGACAGCGATGTAGGCAGTAGAAGCAGTCTTGTACCAGTACATTTCATGTGTCCATCACAGTGCTCTATACTTCTCTTGCTCAGTGGCTGTTAAAGCAAAACCGTCTCCAGTCAGATTGAGACGGTCTTAGTCCAAGCAATGAGCGATGACTGCAACATGTGCCATCTATCTAATTTTTTTTTAATCAAATAATTTTTTTGTTGCCATTTTGTGTAATTTTTTTTAAAAATATAAACGTAACGTAAAACACACTACTCTGACATATAAATAGTTTGTACTACAGTTTGTCACAAATGTAGTCAATTTCGATTTTTAAGTTTATATATTCGTAACCAGCACCTTCAAATCTATAAAAATTGCTTTTTTTTTTTTTTCGCCCTTTTCAAATCACGATGTTAAGACTTTCATCACATTTTGCTGTCGACTGTTATTTATAAAGATGCCCTTCTGATATCCCTCTGTCTAGCAGTGTATGCTTTTCAAATTAACTATTTTTGGGTCATATCTCACCTAGTAAGTACATTGTAATATCTTCTGTTTTTTGGTCATATCTCACCTAGTAAGTACATTGTAATATCTTCTGTTTTTGGGTCATATCTCACCTAGTAAGTACATTGTAATATCTTCTGTTTTTGGGTCATATCTCACCTAGTAAATACATTGTAATATCTTCTGTTTTTGGGTCATATCTCACCTAGGAAGTACATTGTAATATCTTCTGTTTTTGGGTCATATCTCACCTAGTAAGTACATTGTAATATCTTCTGTTTTTGGGTCATATCTCACCTAGTAAGTACTTTGTAATATCTTCTTTTTTTGGGTCATATCTCACCTAGTAAGTACATTGTAATATCTTCTGTTTTTGGGTCATATCTCACCTAGTAAGTACATTGTAATATCTTCTGTTTTTGGGTCATATCTCACCTAGTAAGTACATTGTGATATCTTCTTTTTTTTTGGGTAATATCTCACCTGGTAAGTACATTGTAATATCTTCTTTTTTTGGGTCATATCTCACCTAGTAAGTACATTGTAATATCTTCTGTTTTTGGGTCATATCTCACCTAGTAAGTACATTGTAATATCTTCTTCTTTTGGGTCATATCTCACCTAGTAAGTACATTGTAATATCTTCTTTTTTGGGTCATATCTCACCTAGTAAGTACATTGTAATATCTTCTGTTTTTGGGTCATATCTCACCTAGTAAGTACATTGTAATATCTTCTGTTTTTGGGTCATATCTCACCTAGTAAGTACATTGTAATATCTTCTGTTTTTTGGGTCATATCTCACCTAGTAAGTACATTGTAATATCTTCTGTTTTTGGGTCATATCTCACCTAGTAAGTACATTGTAATATCTTCTGTTTTTGGGTCATATCTCACCTAGTAAGTACATTGTAATATCTTCAGTTTTTGGGTCATATCTCACCTAGTAAGTACATTGTAATATCTTCTGTTTTTGGGTCATATCTCACCTAGTAAGTACATTGTAATATCTTCTGTTTTTTTTGGGTCATATCTCACATAGTAAGTACATTGTAATATCTTGTGTTTTTTTTGGGTCATATCTCACCTAGTAAGTACATTGTAATATCTTCTTTTTTGGGGTCATATCTCACCTAGTAAGTACATTGTAATATCTTCTGTTTTTGGGTCATATCTCACCTAGTAAGTACATTGTAATATCTTCTGTTTTTGGGTCATATCTCACCTAGTAAGTACATTGTAATATCTTCTGTTTTTGGGTCATATCTCACCTAGTAAGTACATTGTAATATCTTCAGTTTTTGGGTCATATCTCACCTAGTAAGTACATTGTAATATCTTCTGTTTTTGGGTCATATCTCACCTAGTAAGTACATTGTAATATCTTCTGTTTTTTTTTTTTTGGGTCATATCTCACATAGTAAGTACATTGTAATATCTTGTGTTTTTTTTTGGGTCATATCTCACCTAGTAAGTACATTGTAATATCTTCTTTTTTGGGGTCATATCTCACCTAGTAAGTACATTGTAATATCTTCTGTTTTTGGGTCATATCTCACCTAGTAAGTACATTGTAATATCTTCTGTTTTTGGGTCATATCTCACCTAGTAAGTACATTGTAATATCTTCTGTTTTTGGGTCATATCTCACCTAGTAAGTACATTGTAATATATTCTTTGTTGGGGTCATATCTCACCTAGTAAGTACATTGTAATATATTCTTTGTTGGGGTCATATCTCACCTAGTAAGTACCTTGTAATATCTTCTGTCCCAATGTTGCGAATGTAATGAAGTATATCATTGTCGTGGCTGCAGTATTAGCTGTAACCAGGATTATTTCATTTTTCCTTGCAGCTTCAAAATCAGATTTTACTTTGTAATACTACGTATAATATATGTAAAATAGAACTTTTTTTATTTTTATTTGTCATAGTCAATACATGTCTACTGGATTGGTTTCCCTAAAAAAACTTCGGTTTAGAGTCACCTGACCATGTCAACTATTTACATATATATACTAAAGCTAAAGTATACAAGTAGTATTATACGTTATATGTCTACAATAACATGTTATATCCATCAGCTCTACAGGTGGTGACATATTTTATCTTGGTTCCCTTTTAACATTAAATACACATGTGGTAACAAGACACGCTGAAATTACAGTCCTGTTAGTTTTCTTCTGTCGTCTCGCGGTATTATCATTGCATCCCGCAGATTTAAGCATACATGGCTGTCAGGTATTTGTGTGCATAAAGGCGTACCGCTGAACTTTAATATGTTTATCTAATCGTCAACAGCAGCACACATATTAAGGTACAACTGATATCCCTCACTGATCTATGGAAACTAGAGGAAAAACATATTTTCAGAAATTACAATAAGCAGGAGCTTAACATATGTGTATAGAAATAATTATAAGAAACCAATTGTAGCTAGATCATTAAAAGTGAGTCTGACACGCTGTTTTAGTTACTTGTGTAAAATCATATTCAGAAAACTAGATAAGGTAACGTTTATAACTTAAGGGGTAGAAAGCAGAAGAAAAAAATGTAGATGTCCTGATTCTTCTTAGCCTTCACCGGGTGTAAACTTGTTGCTGTTTGTCCACTTTGATCATGTTCAGTTTTGCGTGCATATCAGTTGAAAAGATCTTGATTACATGAATGAGACTGTTGATTCCTTGTCTCTCAGGCAGATGCACTCTGACGTCGAAGGAAGCACCCCAAATTAGTTGCCTTTTATTACATGTTTATTAGAGCGGCAGTGGGTCCATATCAACATCCTCTCACACGCATCCCACTCCCTCCAACCCGCAGGTTGTGAAGATGCCTGATCGCCCAAGCTAGGCAGCAAGGTACTTGATAGTGTGTGTGTGTGTGTGTGTGTGTGTGTAAGTATATATAAATATATATATACACTATGGGAAGCATTTTTAGAGATTTTTAGAGATTTTTATAGCCCAGACTGATCATAATGACAAAAAGCTTAGAAATTCAGTTAGCCTAATCTAAAACTACAAATGATAATTTTTTTTTAAAGGATATCATTAGGGTGGAGAGTACCAATATATATTGAAAAATAAGACTCTGAGCCGGGGCTAGACGAAGTCAAGTATACCCACTTGAAGAGCAAGAGTGATGCAGACTTGAGAGATATGACTTTTCACTTCAACCAGAGCATCAGAACAGCTTCAGTACCCCAGGAGTAGATACACAGCATCCTTCTGTCCAAAATCATTCAAAGATATTTCCAGACTCAGCGGTTTTATGATTATCACCCTACAAGATACATTTGGAATGGTGCTAGAGAAGATTATTGCTGTTACGCTACAATTGTTTTTTGAAAGGGGAAGAGCTCCAGCTGAAAGGTTAGGACAGTCACCGCTCAGGGAAAAATACTTTTTCAATTGCAGCTACTTTTGCTTTTGATGTTTATGTAGGATTCCAGGGCATAGGGCATATGTGAAAAAAAAGAATATAGGAGTTTTTCTTCTTGTATTGACGTAAGGATGATACTTATTATTTCATTGTAGTATAAATAAATTGCCATTGCTCATCAACCCATAATGTCATCGAAATGAAACACACAAAAAGTGAACAAGATAGTGAGATGGGAAAAGTATAGGCCAGACATGCATGGGGCGAGCGGCACGTGGTGGCAAGTACCCGTTTTGACTGAGGTGCTTAGCTCCTAGAAGAAGAATAACATTATTGTTAAGTTAAATGTCAGATTGTCGGCTCTGTGGCTAAGTCGATGCGAACGCCGGGTTCGATCCATGCCATGCGCCTTGCGTTGGTTTTGACAGTGATATCAAGAAAGCCGACCGTCCAGAGAGCAATGGCAAACTACTTGACGTAAATTTGCATAGAAAAACCACACAACAGCGAGGGGCTGTTGGGGTTGGTTCTGCAACGTCCTGTAAAGGATACGCAACTAACAAAATGTCTGATTAACCGAAAACGTAACTTCTGCGGCTGCCCAGTGTGCTCTTTCTATTTATGACACCGAGGTTGAGATTTATCTGACACAAATTGAGTAATTTGTTTCAATCCTAGTATATGTTTTCATATGCTGAAAGTGATATTTGAAGTAGATTTAACTGCGATAGATTTAATTAGCCCCAGTCCTTCGCGCAGACAAGACTGGGTCAAAGATCAAACACGAAGCACACGGGGCAGAACGTGACTTTTTTAAATGGCAAGTCGTGTTAGGACAGTAACTATAAAGGCAGGGGATGTGGCGGGCTTCTAATGAACACTTGTTTTGCTACAGTGCCGTTGGACACCTCTGAAACAATAATAGTAACACAGGTGTGGGTTTGCACTCTAAGCGTATGTATGTATGTATGTATGTATGTATGTATGTATGTATGTATGTCTGTGTGTCTGTGTGTCTGTGTGTCTGTGTGTCTGTGTGTCTGTGTGTCTGTGTGTCTGTGTGTCTGTGTGTCTGTGTGTCTGTGTGTCTGTGTGTCTGTGTGTCTGTGTGTCTGTGTGTCTGTGTGTGTCTGTGTGTCTCTGTGTGTCTGTGTGTGTCTGTGTGTGTCTGTGTGTGTCTGTGTGTGTCTGTGTGTGTCTGTGTGTCTGTGTGTGTGTGTGTGTGTGTGTGTGTGTGTGTGTGTGTGTGTGTGTGTGTGTGTCTGTCTGTCTGTCTGTGTGTCTGTGTGTCTGTCTGTGTGTCTGTGTGTCTGTGTGTCTCTGTGTGTCTCTGTGTGTCTGTGTGTGTCTGTGTGTGTCTGTGTGTGTCTGTGTGTGTCTGTGTGTGTCTGTGTGTGTCTGTCTGTGTGTGTGTGTGTGTGTGTGTGTGTGTGTGTGTGTCTGTCTGTCTGTCTGTGTGTCTGTGTGTCTGTCTGTGTGTCTGTCTGTCTGTCTGTCTGTCTGTCTGTCTGTCTGTCTGTCTGTCTGTCTGTCTGTCTGTCTGTCTGTCTGTCTGTCTGGCTGGCTGGCTGGCTGGCTGGATGGATGGATGGATGTTTGTGAAGAAGCAATCAGGAATCATAACACACACATATACACACATAAAATTCACATCATCATTATTATTATCACCACAGTTGCCATTGTTAGAGGTTGTCACACACACACACAAAAAAAGAATGACAGTCGGTCTTTTAGGAGAGGAAAAGTCGTATAAGAGCCATAACCCCTTAATCTAGGAATGTTAAACAGCTGAAGTGGCTCGATAATATTTTTTATCTGAGGGTTGTCCCAGGATAATATTATATATAAATGCAGATAACAATTCTTGTGGGAACTAGACTGTAGGTGGGACCCACTGAAATAGAATGTGTGGAGACCTGGAAATTATCAAGGAAAAGACCAACCCACAATTTGTAAAGGCCCCAAGTGTGTTTCATAGTAATGATAAAGAAACATTTTTGTAGAACCACCATCCATACTTATGGTTACACTAATAAGAATGAAGGTAACATTTGATCATACTAAAGCTGCTTATTTTAATCATGAACTACTCAGGTCCAAAAAAGTCAAATATAATGCCCAGGCACTATGGTTAACACTCTTACAGGACACACAAAACCAAAAGGATCAAGAGCATGACAACAGTGCTTCTATAAATTATTTTGTTTTTCTAGCCCTAATCAAGATTTGTTTTCAGCTAAAGTTCCAAGGTGCTCTGGTTCTAGGCCTATAAATGTACATCTGGAAATCGCCTCTCTGGATTAGTTTTCATATAGTATAATCATGACAAAGGCATGCTGCTGTCATTTGGAGAATAGACAGCCACTTCTCCATCACACTGCGCGTCCAGTTTCTTGTAAAGTGTAGACTGACATCAATGTACAAGGTCAATGGGTTCAGGAGCTAAGTTCTGCCTCTTTGATTTGGACAGCCTGCTCCTTACACCGCAATAGCTTCTGGCAGATTGTAGACTGTCATTACTGCAACCAGCCGTGGGCTCAGGATCCAGTTTCTGCATCTCTCTTGGATCAGACTGGGTTCTCCATACCACCCTCACATCCACACACAGTCCCTTGCGTAGTTAGGCTGGGCAATGCTATCGACAGCAAGTGGGTTCATGGTTCAGAGTCTGCCTTCCTCTTGAATGGGATAGCCTGAGATCTCCAACCACACAAACTCCTGCTTGCAACAAATTAACACAATCTATAAAACATCCATTCTATGAGCTATTAGGATTACAGTAAATGAATCATTGGGTCATGTTTAAAGCTGAGTTAACCGGCATATTTAGACCTTCATCACAAGATAGAACCTCCCCAGTTGGACAACGTTTCCACTTTTCTCCGTAAAGACAGGAATCTCAAGAGATACACTATACTGATTACTGATTTCAGAGATACACCTTCATAAGGTGTACAGAGTATCAACACAATGACAGAGGGTAATTATCCCTCATGATCAGGCCCTCAAAAAAGATTCCCCCAGCATCAAGCAAATATCCCATCAGTTTGTGCTGGTTATCATACTACATACAGTACAATTATAATATTTTAATACATCATGTATGGCCGATATCTCCGCTTATACCTATGTCTATAAACATATATTTCTTGTATGCCATCATTCTTCACATATGCTTATGACCTTAACCAAAAAGATAAAAACAAAAAGGATTCCAAGCACCACTCTAACAATAAGCATCAGAATCCATTCATTCCACTTGAATGATGAGTTACATACAGTCTTTACACCACACATTATTTCTCCTACAGTATCCTGTTGGGTTTTCTCATGTCTTACCCATGTATGGAGTCAAGACATGAATCTAAAGCATAAACACTAGGTTTACCCTCTTACATAAGATATACAAATTCAAAAAGGATATGAACATTTTATTTAAACGTATAGTAAACAGCTACAGCACAGCTTATTTAAGAGTTAATTTAAGAGTTAATAGACAAGGGATTTGTCTTATAAATGCATTCATGAAACTATACAAGCACACTGATCCTTTGATCAAAGCACAAATACACGAATAAACATTGCCATAATACGATATAATAGGTAAACATTATCTGTATTCACAATAATTTATGAATCCTGAGTGACCCACGTAATTTCATTCCAACACAATGCCTGGCGACATGTAATGCATATTAATTTCCTGACATATATCCAGGTACACAACATGTATAGTTTGCAAAATGCATATTCCGGTCTTTTATTCCACATGTTAAAAAAAAAGTACCGATGCATTAATCTTTCTCTCAGACATATTCCGACTAAACTGTGCAGATATCGTCGGCTCTGTGGCTAAGTCAATGCGAACGCTTCGTAATGACGGGGTACCGGGTTCGATCCCAGCTGCGGGCCATACGCCTTGTGTTGGTTTCGACAGTGGTATCAGGGAGCCGACCGTCCAGGAGATAATGGCAAACTACTGGACGTAAATTTGCCTAGTGAAACCACACAACAGCCAGGTGCTGATGGGGTTGGTACTGCAAAGGACATGCAAGTAACCTGTGCAGATATAAGAATTGTCAGCTGGCATTCCTCCGATGCCATGTTCGTCACTTTTGCTTTGACTGCTATAATCTTGTTCATACATCAATCCATTACTATACATATATCTACGTTCCTCTGACCCATGCATGCTGTTATGTTGGCAATGCAGGTGAAAAGCCTTTCTCTGCAATCTTAAACTAAATCTGCATGTCTGGTCATTTCTGGTAACCAAAGGTCTTCGCCGACTTGCTTCTTAATCCATCTTTGCTTTCTTTCCGTCTGGACTGACTGACTTTTAACCCCACTAGGACATCACACTGAGCGATAAATACCCAGTGACATAAAGTGTTAAGATTCGGATAAGAATCACCGGTAAAAGGGTCCCAGACACCCTTTTCAAACGTCAGGTTACATTAGGACCCCTGACTACAGCCGGGGTGGGGCTTCAAATTAACGAAAAATTCATCCCACTTGGGGACAGGGTTGATATAGTGCCCGTCTTTAATAGATTCCTAAAATAACTGCTTTTGCGTCTCAGATTAGGTCACTGATTGGATGCTATATATTCAATAGCTTTTGCTTTTCTGTCGGAGTTAATTTATAATTCTCTGCAGCCAAATTTTAAGTTGCCTAATCTTTCAATTAAATGTCCCCCTCCCCCTCCCCCTCCCCATCCCTTCCTGTTCCCCCTTATTAAGGCAGCCGATCTTTGTGGCGGCCATTCAGAGGGAATTTCAAATCTGTCGTGTGACAGAGGCCTAAGAAGAGAAAAGAAGGAAATGGGGAGAGAAGAGTAGAAATTTGCGAGCAGAAACCAAGAGAGTTGGGGGAAAAAGAGCGCCTGTCAACTCAAGCATGTTTGAGCAAGTTACTGGAATCGTCATACCGCCAGATAGAGAGGCTCTGTCATAGAGACATTGGCATTGCAAGGTCAAGTGGTACCTGGTGAGGACATTTTCCTGCCACACACACATACATTTTTGATGTTAAAAACAATTAACTTTACCAATGTGTCGCCTCCTCAGTGATGACACCCGGTGCGGGGCCCCTCCTTCCCCCCCCCCCCGCTCGCCTGTTGCTACTCTGCCTGGGAAGGCTGATCGATGACTAAGATGTTATCCATTTGTTATACGGATATTTTCTCCAGGGCTTGTAGGCGCAGGGGAAACGAAGAGACAGAAAGATTAGCTGGTTCTGCACCATTTGGTGGTAAATTGAAGCATGACAAACTAGATGTGGTTAAGGCCCTCTAGGAACCAAATAACATTTTAGAGATACAAATAGATCATAAAAATCTTGTGAGAGTAGTGCCGAGGAGACTGGCCGGGTTCTGGGAAGACGAGAAGCAACCGTTCTGCTACTGATACTATCAGAATTAGAAGTCTGCATTGGCTATCAAAAATAGAGACGGAGCGCTTGTTGGGATGTCCTGAGTGCTATGATGTCAGTTTGTAACGATTCAGGGGAACGGTTCTTTATATCTAATATCATTGATGAAATCCTGTCCTTTCGCATAGCTCTTTTTTCTTCCTCTTAATCAACGATCTTTGTCGCTAACAATTCATGCCCAAGTCCACTCACGACTGTCCCGAGCATGCTCTGTCCACATGTTTTGTTTCCCTGCATCTTTCAACGTGGCTGTTAGTTTCTCGTGACTTTTTCACATTTAGTGTTCAGTCGTCATGACTTCTCCCGTGGCCAGCCCTATCTTTGTTTTGCCACTATATTGAAGCGGTTGCGTTTTTTTTTTTTAAACCTTACATATGTAAATAGTCCAAGTTTCACAAGCATACAGTAGCACTGGAAGCACGACAGCTCTGTATACCTCTAGTTTAGTTTGCAGACTAATGCCACTACGATGCCAGGCAGCTGGCTTTAGAGATCGTCGACGATGACACTCTGAAACAATGTGCTACCGAAGTAAGTGAATCTAACCACAGCCTTAAATTCTTACCATTTACCAGAATAGTTGGTTCAGTGAACACTTTGCCTGGTGCTGGTTGGTACATAATTTCGGTTTTCCCAGTGTTAATGGTAAGCCTAAAATTGGTACAAGCCTAAAAGAATCTGTCCATGTATACTGCAGATCTGCTTCTGAACCGGCATTAAGAGCACAGTCGTCAGCAAACAAAAGATCCCTAATAATACATGATGTAACTTTGGTTTTCTCTTTCAGCCGCCTAAGTTTGAAAAGTTTTCCGTCGATGCGATAGCAAATGTCAATTCCTGCCTCTTAATGTCGAAAAGCGTCAAACAGGATAGCTGGGAACATGATACTGTATAGAGCTGATTTTTGCCAGCATTCTATTATGCTGTTGCAGAATAATCATGATAAGTTTCTTTGGGCAGCCATATTTTGCTATGGTCTTCAACAGACCCTCTCTGTAGACTGAGCCCAGCGCTTTTGTGAGGTAAATGAGAGCCGTGAATGTCACATTGCTGTTCCTGGTATTTTTCTTGCAACTGCCTTTCGGGAAACACCATATCCATGGTTTCGCGCTCTTTCTGAATCCACTTTGGCTTTCAGGCAGCAGGCCTCCATCAAAATCTGTCGTCAGATGATTTACAAGTATTCTTGCGACTATTGTTCCCCAGATTGGTAGCAAGGATCTGCCACGGTGATTGTTGCAATCCTGGCGACCCCCTTTCCGCTTGTAGAGGTGTATTATTGATGTGTCCTTGAGTTTTTGTGGAACGATTTCAGTGTGCCAAATTTACTGAAAAATCACAAATCTGTCTGGGTTTTTCCGCAAGCTTTGTAAACCTCTGCAGGGATTGAGTCAGAGCCAGAAGCTGTACCAACAAAAACAGCAACACCAATACGACCACAACAACAAACATACGAGGGAGTTGTTGACTTGTAATTGTTTAATCATCGGGCAGTGAGTAAGAGTTGCAGAGTGACAGTCATGTGTTTGAATCGCAGCTCAGACTGTAGTTTTTTGTTCCTTATATATATATATATATATATATATATATATATATATATATATATATATATATATTCACCTATACGTTTAGATCATCATATCTTAAACTGCATACTAAGTTATAATCTATGGAACAAAATCAGCAGAGTTGATATTAATCACAAAATTAAATTATTGTCGAAAGACTTGGAAACCAGCACCAAATTTTCGACTCAAAAAGCTCTTTTTTTAAAAAATAGGACCCTTGTCTTGTAGCTGTTTGTAAGATTATTTAACGCTTCGATAACTGAGCTTGTTTTAAATTACGTTTATTTGTGATATTCAGTGATTGTAAATTTCTTGTGGAAGTGTGTCCCTATCAGAAGTAGTCACATTTTGTAACTTGAAGCATTCGTGTTCATAGAAGTACCAAACATGTCACGTGGCTAGAGGAAAGGAACTGTGACAACAAATCGATAAACGCACAAATGTTCTTTGAAAAGTTAAAGTGTAGTCTCCTAAAGAACTATTCCAGTGGCAGCTGATAGTGAAAAATGGTATGGATATAAAGCTTAGATTTTGCTTTAAACAAAAACTGAACATAACATCAACGTTTACCAGGAAACTCAACGGAGAGAAAGGCAAGGACGTTTAAATATAGTATAACTTTTCAGTCTTTATAAGCGAATACTATTGTTGTTGTTTTTTTTTTTTAATCTGTTAGCAACAGAGCTAGATAAAACACAGCTCTGGCCAACATGTCCAAGCTGGAGATACAACTGGGTCTAAGTCACCCCTTCAATGTGTATTTAGTTCTCAACGTCAGTGAAATTGAAAATGTATTTGTAAACCAAACGGTGGTCAGTAACACGAATGACCACCGCAACGAGACAGTCTTTTTTCCTTTGGTCAAGCAGCCAGTTTACATGCTGGTGGTGTTGTCCATTATGTATGGTGCCGTGTTCTTCTGTGCGGTCATTGGCAACATAACTGTATTGTGCGTTGTTCTGAAGGACAGGCGTTTTCACTCTGCGACTTACTACCTGATCGCAAACCTTTCACTGGCGGACCTGCTCATGGCTTTGATTTGCCAGCCAATCACACTGTCCTTGAATATCTTCAACGGTAGGTTTTTGTCTCATAATTTGTGTCTTTTATGTATTAATCACCATATTAAAATGATTTTAAAAGAATTTACCCAGAATAAAGTTTAATTATCAGGTAGAAAATATGACGTGTCTATATATTTATAAAAGAAATGAGAGTCCGTAAATAAAAAGGCTCGTTGAAATAAGACGTACTGAGCAATATGCTTTACAAAATGTACAACAATAGATCTGGAGAAAGTGTGCATCTGTATCATCAGACTGTCTATTTGTTTCCCCTTTAGGCTGCTTTCGGATGATTTCTCCACTCCTGCAACGCCAGGGGTCGTATCCTGGCTGACAACAAACCAACAGGACACCATCAAGAGTTATAATTAGGGTTCATGTGACGCGCATACCAGCGATGAACTCTACAGTTCTATATCAGTAGCAGGCAACTTCAACTTTTCCCCCATTACGAGTTTGAATTGCACCGGCAAGAAAATGTCATCTTTTAAAAGCCTGAATAAAACATAGACTGTTGTATTCGTAATAAGTTTTTGCATCTGACAACTGTTAACCATTGTTTAGTTTTCGAACCAAAATACGTATCTTTTACTTATGACTTTCCCCCCAAGTTTTAATAAATCACAGTGAAAGGGAAGAACAACAAAAGACATGGACGGAAAGTTAAATGGATACGATAACAGTTTTTTAAAAAGTAAGTTGCGTATCCTTTACAGGATGTTGCAAAATTAATCCCAGCATGTTTGGTCTGTTGGGGTTTTATTAAGCAAATTGTACCTCTAATAGTTTGCCACTGCTTTCTGTGAAGTCAGCTCTCGATACAACTGTCGAAACCAACGCAAAATGTGAGGCATGCAGATGGGATCGAACTTGGCATCCCGGAATTATGAAGCTCGTTCGCAACTCCTAAGCTACAGACGCTGACTACGATCAAAGTTGCCCGAGACATTTAGGTAAACACTAAACGAGTTGAATAAAAGAGCTCTGTCCTCCATACAATGACCAATTTGTAGGACTGCAGAGGAAGCGGGGTCTGAGCTTGCACACTAAGAGCCGCATAGTTAGAGCAGTTACCTCGCACTCCGCAGGTTTCATGTTTTTCTTTTGATCCCTGAAAAAAATTATTGCATCATCTGACACCAGATTGCAACACGTGTCTCCTAAATGAAAACACTGCGTTCTTAGCAGTTCACCCCCCCCCCCCCCCCCAAAAAAAAAAAAAACCTCTTTTTTATCTCAAGAACTGCAGAAATAAGAGAAATGAATTAAAAATCACTAGTATTATCAGTAATGGGACAGAGAAGGTGGCAATATGATGGACACATTTTAAGAAGAAGCGAACAGAGTAACGCCAACCAGGCAATGACATGGACAACTAATGGACTTCAGAAACCAAGATGTTCTAGAAAAACCATCAGGTGAACGTTGGTGAGAATCCAAAGGTGTTGAACTGTATTGCACTCATGAAATCATGTGACAGAATATAGCGGAGTCAAAGAATAGACTCTAATGTATAAATGGCACAACAGGATGATGCTCTTGCTACTGCTGCTGCTGCTGATGATGATGATGATAAGGATGATGATTATCATCTGGACAGTGTGACATAACAATTATTTTCTCTAAACAATTCGTGTCAATGCACCTCACATGTCTCCACTCTTTTTCAACATAGCCCCATAGATAATTGTAAAGAAAATTTTAAAAACGAACTGTGCAATTGAAAAACAACACGAGTACTTATGCGAGTTCTCGTTCAGCATGGCTGACAAGATGCTTACTGTTGTATTCGTAACAAGTTTGTGCTTCTGACAACTATTAACTATGGCATGTTCCTCCATATATGGACTGAAAAGATATAGTTTCGTCGCTAAGCTACTGAAATGAGTGATTAGAGAGAGACTATAAGCTGAGGGTTATTTGGAATCCTTTTTTAACTGGACAGTGTGATTTGTGTTATGAACTACAGTTTCAGAAAATGGCGGGTGACTGGTTGTATCAAAACTGATGGTTCCTGGTGCGAATATTTGCGAGTGAAATTTTGTTTGTAAGGTATAGCGGGGGGCATTGTGTGTGATTTTCGTTGGTACAGGAACAGGGCAATTATGGATTCATCTGTGACTGTGACGTTGAAACTAAGATTAGCTGGGTACCTTATTACTTAGTTGTGTAGATTACATAGATTCCGTAGAAGAAAATGAATAGATACAGAAAAACACTTCTAGTTGTGCTATTTTATGTCACGTGGTCTCTCGGTCTATTTGTCTATTCCGTCCTAACCTATGAAATCAACTGAATTTTATTAATGAAATTTAGTCCAGCACCTTTAGCCTCTTTCAACAGTGACTTGATTCACTTAAAAAAGAAATAGCAATAATTTACAGTGTCTGACAAACACATCAACTTTCCTGCAATATCCAACGGTGGATGCAGTCACATCAAATACCATCACAGGCACGGCGTCTCAGAAGATCAGCGACAAGAGCAAGAGGACCATCACGAAAACATAGATCAACAACACAGAGACACTTTACGCCTTTATGGCAGGATAAAAGCTAGTAAAGTAAAAAGGTAAAGTCGGGAGATGTGAACCAGCGTCAATGCACGTGGTTATATACCATAAGTGCTCTGCCACCAGTACGGACAGCTAATAAGAAACTGTCAGCCTGTGTCGCTGTCCGCACGCAACTCTGTAGCTACAGCGACGTTTCTCCATTTACCCCAGAGAGTTAACTCTGGTACTCATTTCCTAGAGGCTGGGTGAACCCCGGGAACCGCCGGGTTTCAAACACTGACCGTGGGCTGCAGCGAGTCGCAGCTGGATTTGAAAGCGAGTTTCCTATCGACTGCGCTAACGCGGTCATACAAGCTAGTGCCAGCCTCTGTGCACTTGATCGAAATATATTCCTTCCCATGACGCTTACCGACAGAAGTGATTTGTGATGATGATAATGATGACCATTAGTCCCTCTTGATACGCATTAAAAAAAGTTGTAAAAGATTCCTCTATAGTAGATTACAGTTGAGATGACACAAATAAAAGATTGCACAATTTATTGTCTATATTTAGCTGTATCTCGTCATGGCATCCCACCGTTACAATTGATTAACCTGAAGCAGATTAATGAATCCTTTCAATGGAAACACAACCTCAAATCTATATTAATAAAAATGTTAATTTTCTGTTATATCTAAATTTGGTAACTACTTAACCGATTGCTTTCAAATTCATTGATGACGTCCTGTTTAAGCATTAGATGACTAAGCTCTGACTTTCAGTCTGTGAGTATTGCATTTTATTATTCAGTTCCCCTCCACTATTGAGAGTCTGCACAGCCACAAGGAGTGCTTTCGCCTCTGCTGTTATGTTGGTAAATGCTATCCTTGGCGCTATAGAATGTATCTGTGTTGCCCGTGTGGTGTATAATATAGGTTCCACCGTTTCCCATGTGTCTGGCTCTTTGAGTCGAACCTTGTGTGAATACAAGGGCCTTGATATTGCGGAAAAGAAAGGGGTGGTGTTGAAGGAGGGGATGGGGATTGAGGAATTTGAGTTACTAGCATATATAGTACAAGAGCTCTTGCCCTGCCTAAGTTTGTTCTTTACCGAATTGTTGTCCTGGGACAACTGAAAGCAGTGGATCTGATATTTTTGTCTTTCTGCTGTGGCGTTTTCTATAGAAAACTGTGGCACTTCCTCACTCAACTGTATTCACTTGCTGAAATGACTGTCTACTTTAACTAAAGGGGTCTTTGTACCAAACAGATACTAACTGGGAAACAAACGGTCTGAGAAAGCGAGAAACTCAACGAGGAACGTTGATATGGAACACCAGACGTGCTGGACTGGATTTCATACAGAGTTTCTAAAATATACCTTTGCCCCCCCCCCCCCCCCCATAATGATGATGATAATAATGATGATGATGATGACTGGAAGAGTAACAC
Organism: Candidula unifasciata; assembly: GCA_905116865.2. Taxonomy (NCBI): domain Eukaryota; kingdom Metazoa; phylum Mollusca; class Gastropoda; order Stylommatophora; family Geomitridae; genus Candidula; species Candidula unifasciata. The sequence continues at coordinate 24,479 of CAJHNH020003421.1, read as the reverse complement.
TAACGCCGAGCAGATGTAATTTTCATGAGCACAGGGTTGTAGGGTTACAATGTCGTCGCATACGTCAGTATCCATAACACATGATGATCACCTTCTTCTTCCTCATGTTCGCCGGCTGTAAACTCTGGCGGAAAGTTCTGGTTGTTTGTCCACCTCTGAACTGCAGTCCTGTTCCAGAACCTGAATGTTGCGTGTGCATCAGTTTGACAGATATGACTAATTTGTATGCAGACTACTGGTTCCGTGCCTCTCAGGCAGATGCATACCAACTTCGAAGGAAGCTCCCAATTAGTCGATTCTTACAACATGCTTTGGGGGGGGGGGGGCAGTGGGTCTATTTTTGTTTGTTTTATCTATAATAGGACCCCGGAACCCACACGGGGGAACACATGATGATGAATGTTATATTACTTATCTCTCAGGTATTGGTCTTCATCTCATTCCAAACCCTGAAACCCGGGCCTGTTTATGCTTATTCTAACTTATATGCAGCTATCACTGCCATTATGTCTGCACTATGTTAATAATTTGTCACAGTCTTCGCCAAAAGTTTTCACATTTTAGCCCATTAATCAAAGTAATGCATGTCCATTATTCGGAATTTTATTGCTGCAATACTTCGATAACAATGTCAATATATTACCTCTAAGTGATTATCCTGGTTTTTTCCAGTAGTAAAAATATTCACGTTCTTTAAGAGTATTTTTTGTACCTTGGCAGCAATGTGAGTCATTCATTCCTTGAAACCAGGCATAGAAGTCCACAAACGGCAATATCAAAGGAATTGTCGATGAATAGGATTTGTTTTTGTTAAATGAAAAGGAAAAAAAAAAAAATTGGACAAAAGCTGAAAAAGAATGCACGAGAAAATCAAAAACTGTTCTTTAAGACCCTTACGACCGTGAGCACATAAAAATGGTGTCTTCTATATGAGATATTTTTCTGATCTCACGTGACGGAACGTAATTATCTCCTCCATTGTATATTTGTTTTATGTATTACAATGATATTTTAGCATATTTGGACGCAATGTTGAGTCGTACGGTTATTATTTCATTTGAATAGTTAATCGACTACAGATACTGCCATTGGGTTTAACCGTCTTGAAAAAAAAGATGTTTTTGACTAGCATCGCTACTCGCTATTTAAGTATACATTTATGGTAAAGAAATGTCTGGGAAACCTCTAGTTTTAACAGCCAAAAAAGGGGCCAAATTAAGACAATAGACTAACAGAGAATCCCCAAATAGGCACTGAAATGGGATTTGACTGCGAGCGCTGTGTGACATGTAATAGCATATTAGGACAATGAATATATATACAAATAAAATATATATGTCAGTGTATTTGTTGCATACATACATAATCAGATCTCTAGAGTTGACACCTCTCTCGATGATGACTACCCTCTTGTGTTGACCTCATTTTCATTGATTAGAATGTCACTACATATTTTTTAATGGAAGACGACGTCAAAATGCTGATAGCCTATGTCTATCCCTTGGAATATGACACAGCAGTGATTGCCATCTACAACTTCATAAAAAGATATATCAGACTAAAAACGGCACTAGTCAGATTTTGAAAAAATCAAAATAAGAAACGACAAGTGAACGTTTTGGCAAGAAAGACTTCAACAGCCCATTACATTACTATACAGTGTTATAACCGCGAACAAGAATAGACAGAATCCCACCGACTCAAATAGATTAGTGTAGGACACCAGTTTTAGCTGCTAGTCGGCCACTCTGACCAACTGATCTCCTCGGCGAATATGCTCAGGCATGCATGCAGTCTAATCATGTGTGACGTGAGAGCCCTCACGGGAAGCAAAGAATAGTGACACTGCATCCTACCAGGCATGTCGTAAGAGGCGATTAAGAGCAGGGTTGGGCTTGAGGTTGACTACTTGATGCTGTAAAAATAGTAGCCACCAACGAAAAACCTTCAGAACTGGCATCTGGAATTTTAGAACTCTCTATGATATAGGAAGAACAATGGAAATAGTAAGTGAATTAGTATTTTAGGATTATGTGAAACTAGATGGCCCTCACAAGCGGGATGGGGAAAAAAGGTGGGGGGGGGGGGGGCAGCCTGAAATAGGCTGGAGACTAATGATCTAGAGGTTCGCGTAATTGGTTTTTTTGTTGTTGTTGTCTGCAACTACTCTGAGGTAGGACTTCGTGTGCAGCACTTTGAGCCTATTGCAATAGTGGGCAAAAGGGGTATATGTCAAAACATCTATATGTCGCATGCATTTTACTGAGGTATCTCTTGTACATCACAGAATCGTCCAGATAGTTTCATTCTGTATGCGTTCATCGGCTGACTATTTGATATGGTGAGCATGCCAATTCCACAATATGTTGCCGAAATAAACAACTGCTGAAACTTGGATAGCATTCTTTGTTCGATACCTGAAGCTGCTAAAACCGTGAGTGCATTGAGTCCTTTTGGCACTCACTTTGCTGCAAACAACCTCCACATGGTCCTTAAAGGACATGCTTTTATCGAAATGTATACACTAGTACTTAAGTTTGCTCTTCTTCTTTCGTTCGTTTGAAATATATTATCTATGTATGCAGTGTTGTCTCTAGTATGAACGTCACTCTCTGTTGTAATTCAATCAGCGACCAGTAAAGTTTGGCTTGCACAGGTGTTTCTCGTGGCCAAAATTGTGTTCTCTTTTAATGGTACTTTCATTAACTGTGATGCTTGGGACATAAGCCCTGACAATACTATTGTCCACAGAATACACATTCGCCTCTTCTGGGTTAATGACAGCAACATTTTCTACCCACCAGCCAGCCACCTTGTCCACTGTTGCCTGTAGCTTGTGGCCAGACTATTGCCAATCACGGCCCTGCCTATCTACGTAAAAATATCATCTGCAAATGCTAGTATACTACCAACACCTGGAACTTCTAGTTCTGCTGTCTTGCTTGCGTATATTCGTATATTGCAGAGCATTGGTGAAATTGCTGAACATTATGGTAGTCCCCGGGCGATATTTCCTGGCTCTGGGGTCAATGTGCTTGGACGGAGAGCAATAGTTCGTGAATGCAAAACAGCCGTTATCTAGTTCACCAGCCAGGGATAGACCCTTTTTACCATTGCAGCAGACATCAAACTATCATATTTGAAAGAGGTGTCGAAATATATATATATATATATATATATATATATATATATATATATATATATATATATATATATATATATATATATATATATATATATATATATATATATATATATATATATATATATATCACTATCATCCTGTAGCAGGTCCTTTGCAGAACGTTGCTCTCATCAGGATCTGAATGAAAGAGACTCGGTCTCTCGCCAGCTCTCGCGCCTCACGTACTTTCAGGGCCTATTTTCGTGTTGGTAGGCCCCTGCCCCTCCTTCCTGGTACCATGCCCTCTGCTATAATTTTGTCCAATCCGTCGTGGCGCTTGATTTGACCAAAATATTTTAGCTTCCGAGACATGATGCTGTTTATTAGCCAATCTTCCTTGATGTTCAGATCTTTCAAGATGTCAGTATTTCTCCTCTTCTTTGTCCAAGATATTCTAAGAATCTTTCTATAGCATTTCAGCTCCAAAGCCCCTATTCTCGTTCTTGAGGACTGTAAAATAGTCCACGACTCACATCCGTATGGTGCTACAGGGAAGATGCATGTTCTCAAAATTCTAAATTTGATCTCCTTACTGGTGCTTAGCAATAGACTTTTTTATGCTGTGTAATCTTTGCATTGCTATGGCCATCCTCCTTTTAATTTTTGCCAAACAGTCTCCATTGCATTGCCTAGACATTAAAAGTTTGTGACATTTTCAATTTCTTCACCACTTATTGTTTTTTTTTTTTGGTTTGACAGCCAGTTTTATCTGTGGACATTGTTTTCGTTTTTTTTTCTATACAATTATACAAGTGATCGGAATCGAATATCTGAAAACTTACAAGCGACAGTAGATAAGGTAATCGACTGGTGTACAGTAATGAGTGCTGTAATCAACCCAGAAGAGGCAACCGTCCTGTGTATTCTTTGAACAACAGGATTGATAGCGCTAATGTCCCCAGACTAAAAAAAAAAAAAAAAGGCAAGGACATCAAAAGAGACAGCAGACTGCGGTACCTGGGACTAACCTTTGACATAAGTTTTTCTTTTAATGATCACATAGAGGGAGCTGTGACAAGGGCTCAAATAATTCTCAGTGCACTAAAGAGTATGGCAGCGATGGACATGGAGCAGAGAATGCTGTTCACACTTTAAAAGTATTTAGTCATCTCAGTGATTGATTATGATGTGGGGTTTCTCACTGTCTCGAAGAGTCAGCTACAGAAACTAAAGCGCACACAGAATGAAGCTATGAGGGTGACCTTGAGATGTGCAAGAGACACACCAATTGTGTGCATGCGATACATCCTTACATTGCCGACTCTTGTAAATAGGCTAAAGGTGCTGCAGGCTAGGTCATACCTCAGAGCAGCTGCAGACAAAGAACACGTATGTATGCTCTGTATGAAGCTTTGGCTGCAGGTAAGGATCAGAGACTGAAAAGGTGAATATCGTGGATGGCTCAAACAGAAGACACAATAAGACAAGTATGCATGCTGGAGAACATTGGGAGAGGAGGGGAGTGGGTCAGAGTACCAGAGGAAAAGTCTGACTTGTGTAGGTTTGTGATCACATTGGGCCGGGAGTGCAGAGAGTGGCCAGCGGGTGTTACGGAGGTTGAAGTCCAACAGTCGATTCACCACAATTCACGCCCAGGTGATCTGATTATCTATACAGATGGTTCGGTACTGAGAAAAAAGAGAAGTGCCTGGGGGTTCGTAGCGAAAGCCAATGGAAAATCTTTAGTGCAAAACAGCCAAGCATGTGACACCGCAACATCTAGCATGATGAGAATGGAGGTGGAAGCTGTAACTGCAGCTCCCCGGTGGCTAGGAAACAAGATGCATACACATGTCGTAGTTGTAACAGACTCTGAAAGCATACTGAAAAAAGTGAAGACAGGGATGCTTCGAGCAGAGTGGCAAGCTACATTGGGAAGGTCACGGCTAGTGAGCATACTTTGAATCTTTTCTCTGGGCCATGATGGTTTGGTGGGTAATGAACAGACAGACAGAATGGCTGGATCTGCTCCACTGGGTAGTGGACTCATACATGACAAGGCAGATGTGGTCAAGGCCCTTTGGGAAAAAGCAACGTAGTCAGTAGAGAAAGAAGATTATTATGACCTGGAGAGAATGAGGCACCTGGGTGTAACCAGAGGGTCTGGCCAGAGTACTACACTCAGAGGAAAGGCAAGACGGACATATAACCAGACTGGGACCGGTACAGTCAGAACTGGAACTCTGCGCTGGCTGCTGAAGATGAGGACGGAGCATGCATGGGGACTCAGGTGGGCCCACCCTCTGAAATTGTCTAGGAGCTTGTGGGCCGAAACAATTGTGGACGAGGGATCAATTCTACTGATGATTGGTAGACTCCTGCTGTACATGCTCGCCGTGGAGTTTCTTCTTATTGCGTATTCGACAAATTTCCGCTTTTTAGTCGGTAGCCTTTTGTCTCCATCCAGGTTTCATTCAGAAGATTTTTTTTCATGTTTGCGGCTACTCTGAGGTTTAGCCTGACTTGCAGCACGTTGAGCATGTCTCTGATAGTCGGCAGTGAAAGTATGTCCCATGCACGCTACTCGGATATCTCTTATGTATCTCTTTTTTTTTTTTTTTGCTGCGTACCCCATGACAGTCAGGTCACCCCATACTTGCTCCGTTTCTGCGCCAGTGAAAATCAATTGAAATGTCCCTCACTGTCCCATTTGAAAAACTGGTGAACAAACAATTGTCCCGGCACAATCTAGATATATGCGCACGTAGTAAATGCACATAGCGTTTTCTTTTACTGCGTGCGCATATTTCTAGACTGTGGTTTGTGGGTGTGTCTATGTGTGCATGTGGATGTTTGTATGGGCCTGTGGTTATTATGTGTGTGTCTAATTATGTGTGTGTGTTAGTGTGTACTTAAGTGTGTCAACGGTAGACTACACACAAATGATGTGTGCCACTGAATGTTTGTGTTTGAGCTCTTCGGAAATGGGTATCAGATCCATTATTTCAGAAATCAATCCACATTCGATGGGGTACGTGGTGGACATCGGGGTGGCCTCTATTACTTCCTAGGACACTTTCACGTATTGACCTGGCAAACATTAACTGAAACATAATGATATCTTTACCTAGCTGAAATCCAAGACATCCGCAATGCGTTCCATGAGAACAAAGGCTAGACTGGTGTTTCGCATTTTTTCTTGTTCTTTTTAATGTCAAAGTTTCTGGCATGGTGTGGGCTCACTTACTGTAAAACTAGATCATAAAACAGAAATTGTATGTACCATAGTTTGTGTTTGTGTGTGTGTGTGTGTGTGTGTTAAATTCCCTTTGCTGAACTCTATCTGTTCCCCTTGTAGTGCAAGCGACAACAGAATATATTATTTGATTTCAGGATTTCTGTATTACTTAAAGAAATATTATTTGAAAAGATTTGTTTTTTAAAAAATGCACATCTTCAGACTACATAAAAGTAAAATATCCGAATGAAGCCACAACCAAGTAAAGAGTAGTGGGATGGCTATAGACAGTCAGCCTGGTACCAGTATGTAGTGTTTCGCTACATAAATTTTGTCAACAGAGAAGCATTGGCATAATGGTTAATTGTGGTTGTCTGTGGAGACTATAGTCCCTATTCAACCCACAGTTGTGGCATACTTGCTCCTGGCCAGTACGGCTGTGGAGTTAACCAGATATCGTAGACATAGGTACGACACGATTTCACAATTTCTGGAAAACGGAGGTAAGAAACTGGGTACTCTTCATAAGTTGGGATCTGGAATACGTGACGACCTTGCACGTTACATTCCAACAGCCGTATATCCTAAGACTCTAAATTTTTATTATTTTTGCTCTTATAACTATTATTACTATTATTACCATGCAATTGTTGTAGCGTCTCTATGTCTATGTTTCTCCATTTCCTCTTCTACTGAAGACTTGACTGCGTTTTCGTACTTTGTTGTTGTTTTTGTTGTAAATCTGACTTCTACACTTGATGTTGTTTTTTCCTAAAGTTAACTTGTCTATTTTAAATTCACAGGTACGTGGCCATTTGTCACGTGATGAGACAGCGAAACACCAAGCGGATGTCCAGGATTATTCTGTTCTTTATTTGGCTGTTAGCGTTACTGTTGATGATTCCATGGGCGGTATACTACCATCTTACAAAGTACGTCACCAAACATCAAGTAATTGATATTTGCATAATGACGTTCCCAGAACCGCAGGTCGTGAACGAACAAGCCTACTTTCTAGGTGTCATATTTCTCATGTGCTACGCTTTGCCGTTTACTTTTATTGTTTCTTGTTATTTCATGATTGGCTACCGCGTCTGGAACAGAGACGCTCCGGGAATCACCTCCAGTAGGGGTGTTATTGAGAAATCAAAAATTCGAGTCATAAAAATGTTGGTCGTCGTAGTGCTACTGTTTATGTTCTCGTGGATGCCTCTTTATGTCATTCACCTCAGAACACTGTTCGCCGCACATCCGATTGACCCTAAGGAGCAGAAATTAATTAATGACGTGGCTATACCTTTTGCTCAGTGGTTAGGGACGTCAAACAGCTGTATGAACCCTTTAGTCTACTGTCTGTTTAGCCAGAAGATACGAGGTAGAATCAAGGCGATGCTTTGCTGTCTTAAGCCTGAGATGAGAAGTGTTTACTCGTCTAGATCAGCGAACAACAGCGCACTGAACGCCACCACAAACACCAGAGAGTCCATCTTAAAAGTCGAGACTTGCAGAAATGGACATTCGAATTACGGACACTACTCAACGGGACGGAGTTTGTACCAGAACCGGTACTCTCGTCCAGAATCTCAGCTCATTCGAACTGACCGTTCAAGTAACTGCCAGTCCACACACGTGTAGATACAATTAAAGAAGGATAAAGTCATATAAAATAACACTCACAAATAGTTACATTAGGGAGTACTCTACTTGTCAATTGAGCTATTGTAGCATATAGGCTAACATGCATGTCTGGTCATCCGTTGGTCATGTATGTAAATCTTCACCAAGACCACATATTTATTTTGTTTTGACATGGACTGGCAGAAGAATTAAACATGCTGCCCTTGCTGAAATGTCTATAAAATTTGTGTCTACAGTATATCCTCAGTGTGCCTCAAGTTGTCGAAAAGGGTTTATTACTTGTATGTATTTACTAATTGTTTAACTAGAGAGAAGTCATGACCTGTCGATTTCAAACCAGCTACAACCACACCCGGGCTGAGTTCCCCTTGAAGCTAATACGGTGTTAGTTTAAAAAATGCTCATTTAGAGGGAATTGAATAAAAGACCATCGGTTTAGCACAGTAGTCAGTGGTTTACCAAAGATGCCACTTCTGTATTTGGGCGTAGAAATGACGAACCTAGGTTCTGAAACTTTATTGGGTGGGGGGTGGGGATAGGGGGATAAATTTAATAGAATTTCATCAAGAGACCCAAGCAGCAGTACATGTAAGCAGTGAAAGATGGGAATTCCTCAGAGAGAATTTTAAACATTGATGGCTGGGCAAAGAACTTTGTTGTTCAATGAACTCTTGATTCTGCAGCGGACAACAATGGCGCAGCAAGTTGCCGCCCCCTCCCTCCGCTCATCCCGCCTACCAGGAGAAACTGTTGTCGTTTCAAAGACATGTCCTAAATGTTCAGAAGAGACACACATACAGCATGTAGGCAGTTAAAAGTGCAGCTGACACTCCCACATTCTTCGATATGTCACTGAAATAACAGTGAACAAAGCTCGCGAAAAAAAAAAAAACATGGCAATAGTTGCTGTTCTGAAGGCGGTAGAAATTGCGTATGATAATTACTCCTCCCTGCTTTCCTTCCCAAAAATATAGACGAAAGGACAGAGATGTGAAATGATTGTTTGAAGGGAAAACATGCATACAAATAGTCCATAGCTCCAGTCAGAAGATGCCACATAACTAATAAACATTCCTGTCCATAATAATAATAAAAAAAATCACATTACTGAGAATGCAACTGCAGGTGTGTGTGTGTGTGTTTTTTTTTTTTTACTTGAAGAAGTCACTCTTGTAAATGACAGAAATACCATAACACTGACCATATTATTTCAAGAAATATCAGATCCATAGGACTGCCTGTTATGAGTATGTAACTCGCTGAAGTAAAGGATTTAACAAAAGATACATTATAGATCTGAGTGCGCCAGTGACCTTCAACCCCACCAGGACCTCAGAACCAGCGATTAACACCTGGTGACACAAAGTGCTAATATTCGAATGAGGATCACATGGGCAAAAGTCCCAGAAACCCCGCTCAACCGTTAGGTTAAATTAGGGCCCTCTACTACAGACGGGTGGGGCCTTAAAAATAACAAAAATGGCAACATATATTCGGATGGGATCCGTCGTATGACTATTCGGATGAGAATTCCCCGGAGAGCTACACAGAAGTAAACTACATTTAAAGAACAGAAAATGCGCATATTTGGTGGTTAGATATCATAAGATAAAATAATAGTATGGAAGATCACTTTTAATATTCCCTAAGATAAATTACACCAGTGGTTTTTAACTTTACTGACCTACTGAGCCCTTTTCATAATATATTTTTTATAACGGAGCCAATTAGACCTGCCAAATTCTATGTCTTACAAGTTAAAGTTGTTTAGAAATTATGTTAACAAGACACAAATGTGGTGGGGGAGGGGGGGTGCAACAGTCATTTTTGGTCATGTTATGAAAAGAGGACGTTTGTATCCACTGAAATGGTAGACGATACAAAAAAAGACAGCGTGAGAAAATACTTGACAACCTTTCGTCAGGGTTTTTGTCATCAGTACACAAAATGATAGATGCTGCTGAAGATCGCTGACTAAGTAGGGGCAGAATCGCTCCTGCTAGTCGGCAAGTCACTGTTTGTGATATATATATATATATATATATATATATATATATAAGAGGTGAGGAAAAGACTCTGGCGTTAGATAGGACACACACTGAGAAAACAAGAACAGCATAACTAGAATGTCTTTGCATTGGAACCCACAGGGGCATAGGAATAAAGAAAGGCCAAAAACCTCATGGAGAAGAAAGCTGGAGAATAAAGTTAGAAAGATGGGAAGGACATGGGGAGAGCTCCATGCAATGGCGAAGGATAGAACGACTTGGCGTGAGTTGATTGAGGGCCTATGCTCAATTGGGGGATTAAAAGACAGAATAAGAAGAAGAATATATATATATATATATATATATATATATATATATATATATATATATATATATATATATATATATATATATATATAGTGAGTATATAGCGCTTCGTTAAATACTGTGGTGCACATAAACACTTATACATATATTAGTTGTAGTCACGTTGAAAGTCGATGTAGTTGATTCCACTGTGATTTAACGGTGCAGAAGAAATCTAAGTCAAATCTGTTCAGCCATGTTTTATTCAAACTATTGTCATTAGGTTTAAAATATTCGTAACCCAAGTGATCTTTGTGTCTGCAAGCTTCCTTCATCTCCATTGCCCCAGACAGTTAATTATTTGAATCGCTTCCTGTCAAACATATGTATTTTGGTTAAACTATTCAGTTCTGCAGACACTTAGAATTTACGAAGCAGCTTGTTAATGTGCTTCTGTTAAGTAACTATTTGTGAAGAACAATGTGGTATGTTAGGGTTTTTCATTTTCCCGCTGTTTTCATTCCATTTTTTTGAAAAATCTTCCTTAACATAGTGCTAGTTAGAACCGAAGAAAGCATTGTTATCACGACCATTGTAGTCATCATTGTCATTACCGTTTTTCTCAACGTCATAGTTATTATATGTGAAATTTGTCGACCACATTGTTATCATTCTCACCTTCGTAAGATTTGTTTAACCTCAATTTTTCATAGACTAAATTACTATTATCCTAGAGATCATCATTAGCAATTCCACTGCTGTTGTAAAATCCATCTTTTTTAATATTGTCTGTATTCATCATCTTTATTATTGTCTGAATCATAATTGTCGTCAATATTATTGACAAGGTATGGGTAGCCATTACCTTTCCTTGTAGTCGTCATAATCAGTTTCATCGTGCAGTATTTATCAGTCAAACGCGCATCAATATTTCGTTATCATCGTCATTTTAGTTTGCACGTGTATTATTATTTCCCTTGAAATCAGTGTGACTATAGTACCGGTGATCACCATCACCGTCTTCCCAGCCATCATCACCGCAATTCTCCCAGCAATCATTATTACCCTTGTACCGGTGATCACCATCACCATCTTCCCAGCGATCATCACCACAGTCCTCCCAGCAATCATTATTACCATTGTACCAAGTAAAGACCAAGATGGCGGAGTAAACAGTGTTCGCTGATTTAGTTGACGTTAAATTGTGTTTTACTGTGTGTTTTTAACACCAATGTGTTAAATTAAAATAAGGTTGAGCAGAGATCGGTAAGGAATGTATTTGTTCAACTGATATTGCTCGAGAATCATGGAGGAAATTATAGACAACGAACTAGACTGTCAAAAACTGTTACTACCATCTGTTTTACCACTTCTTATAGCGGTGTAGACAGGGGGCCTTGAGGCTGTAGATTTAGGGCTGCCTGGCTAGTGCGGTCGCCGCGAACCGTGCAGGCTAGGATGTTTCGTGTTTTCCCCTGACAAAAAAAACTCCATCATCTAACGGGAGGTCGAACTTGGGTCTCCCGAATGAGAGCCTGACATCGACCAATAATAACAAATAGTTTTTTGTGGTTTTTTTTTTTTTGACATCGGTGAAGCCATATGAAAACTTGTTATACATGGAATACCACAGACCAGGCATCTTAGATCGAATTGTGTTTCAAACAAGGAAGACAGACAGAAGACAATTATTGTACTCAAGAGCACAACCAAACACAATCATTGATACTGATCATAAACCAGTGGTAGTAATAAATAAAAAAGACCACACACACACATACACACACAAAACAACGCAAAGTTTTAAAATAAAAATCATCATTGTAATACAGTTACAGAATAACACTGTCAAAAGTTTTTTTTTTTTTTTAAAGAAGTCGTCAAAAAGCTGCTTAATAAATAACCTTCCTGTCAAGTACAAAGACGTACAGAACACAAGGACAAGCTTCAAATCTGCCATACGCAACACTTAAAACGAAAAAGGAACCAAAAACACGTACGACAAGACAAACGATTAGGAACTGCATCGTCGAATAATGATTATATTACAAATAATTTTTTTTTCAAAAGAGGCAAAATGAATGATCAAAGATGAGTCGTAGAAAAAGTATGGATAACAGAAGGCCACACTTAGTAGAAGTTCCCCTGAGAATTTTACAAACAGAATTACAATATGGGAGCAACAGATTAATGGTACAACCCAACCACCATTATAAACAAAAGAGACAGCCCTGAACTGATTCCAAATCAAAGGCTAGCAGGATCGGCAGAATATTTTAAAGAACCACTCTACCCTGACCACCACATGGATAACAACAGTTTTTGAGTCCATAAGTGCCACTCTACCCTGACCACTACATGGATAACAACAGTTTTTGAGCCCATAAGTGCCACTCTACCCTGACCACCACATGGATAACAACAGTTTTTGAGCCCATAAGTGATACCAACATGAACTACATTTTTAACATACATTAGAAGATAAAGCTGTTATACAGAAGAGCTACTCAAACAAGACACCTGCTTTAGATGGTATAACTACAGAAGCTGTTTGAGCGTGCGGTCAAACTGGCATCAAATGGCTAACAAAAGTTTTCAATATAGCATGGGAAGAAAGGAAAGTCCCACTTGACTGGCAGCAGGCATTGATAACATCAGTTTGGAACAAGAAAGGTAGCAGAAGAGACTGTGCATGTACAGGGGTATATCATTGTTGAGTCACATAGGAAAAATATATGCGAAATTATTAGAACAAAAAGTTAGACATATTGCAGAACAGCATCTAAGTAAATCACAATTTGGTTTCAGGAGATGAAAACGTTGCACTGATGCGTGATTTACACTACTTTTGCGAAAAAAGCATTGAATAAGACGATGCACTGAATATTCTGTTTGTAGATGAAGAAAAAGCTTCTGATAGAGAAGACAGAAAGAAAATATGGGCCAAAAATGAGGATTATACAATACAAGGACAATTGCTGGATAGCATCATGACCAGGCACTACACTTTCCAAAGCGCATTGAGAACACAGGAATGCATATCTGATATGTTTACAATCAAAACGGGGGAGGTGGGGTGGAAGGGGGGGGGGGTTATGAGGCAGAAATATGTGCTGTCTTCTCTTCTATTTACTATATACATAAAATATCAAAGAAAGCCGGAAGATGTCGACCCAGAAAATCTAGAAAATGAGGATCTTTACTTTCGAGAAGTAGAGTTCGATCGACACACAATGAATAAGCTACTATTTTGCAGACTATCAGTGCATGTTTTACAATGAGGGGAGTAGACTGCACGAACATTTGAACAGGTTACGTTTAGCATACAGAAGATATAAAATGAAAGTAATGCATGTCAGCAAAATTTCTAGTCCGCTCATATTGGATCGAACGGGACTTGTGTCCGTCACCAAGTACTGTTTCAACAGGAACACAATGGTGTCTTGTGGTGGTCTCACTTTCTACTGGAACATAATGACTCACCACTCAGGGAAGGTATGATGTTCCCTGATGGCTCGTCTATTGTTCTTGAGGGGTGTCCCTTTAAGCTCTCGATAACCAGTTAACACATTTACTGGGATAAGGCAACGTAGCATCTCGACAATCGTCTCCTCCTTATTGTTGTACTGGGCTAGTCGGATTTCCTTACCACTTTAAAATGCCCCCATGTATGCTACCCTAGGATTATATGAGAAGCACGCAGTATAAGGAGGTAATATTTACATCTATCTCAGGTACTCAACATTTCAATATGCCCCTGTGTATGTTACCCATGGGCTATATAAGAAACACACAGTATTATAATGGCAATATTTACATATATCTTAAGTACTCAACACTAGAACTTCAAAGACGCTATAAAGAGATAGTGTTCATTCAACAAATAAACTTCAATAGAATTCTCAGAAAAAATAAAGATAAATTCAAGAACTCTTATCACAGAAAAGATATGAATTATCACAGACAAAAGCCTCCAGTACACAGATTGGATCCCCTACAATCAGTTACAGCATCAGCACTGTTCACTGTGCTCTTTTCCTACTTTTATCTACCCTGTCTATTATGTCCCACTAGTATTTGTGACCACTGTCAGATGAAGAATAGATATATCTCAGCTGAACATAAGAGATGTGACAATCCTCTAGTCCAGCCACCTAGTATGTACATCGTGGTGAACTTGACCATTTGTAAAGGATCTAATTGTAGAATTATAGAGTGAAATATTATATGACAGAATCCTAGCGCACACTCTAGTCCATATGTCCGGTATTCAGCTGAAGAGTTTCACTGCTTTCCTTCAACGAGTAGACATTGTCCATAAAACCACTATAGTCCACGTGAAGGCTCAGCAAACCACATGAGGCTAGTAGAGTTAAATGACTCCAGACCAATTATAAGTCTTTCATTAGGATCTGGAACAGCTCCTGATGATGGTGGTGACCCTGAGGTATTGGTCTCAACCATGCATTGTAATACCTCCTGGAACTAGCCTTTTACTCATCTCGTAGGAACTGTCTTCAGTACATTAAAATGTCCCTCGCAGAATTATTTCCCATATTATTATTCACAAGGTAACTGAAGTGAATGCCGGCAGTAGCTCAGATACAACACAATCAGTGGTGTTTACGATATGCGTGATATAGGTACTGCATTACCTGACACTGCTGTCGTAATGGCAGGATTATCATTAGTGTGGAATTCACACATGTGAGAAGAAACAGTTAACGAAATGTTTAGTGTAGGAAATACATAACCTAACACTCTTGTCGAAATGACAAGATCTCATTTAACGCATTTATGGCAGATGAGTGCAGAAGGGAAATTTGACGACAGGAGATATGCTGTGGCTGATGTGCCTTTTAATGGCTTCCTCACATTGTTGATAGTGTTGACGATGTTAAGGCTGGATTAATGTGAATTTGTGTTGGAGATTCTGGCATGTCTAACAGGATAATTTCTGGAAAACAGATTAAAAAATCTCTGTAGCAACATATCATATATATCTCATTTAAGCTCAGACAAAGACTAAGAGTAGGCACAGAAGTGAACTTGGATATAGTCTGGCAAATAGATTCATGAGATCCACAGATCTAGATGAGCAGATAGAGGCATGATTGAAAGCAGCAGTAGATCAAGCATGCGCACCATTAGGCATGGATATAAATAGTCGTGGTGACATTTCCAACCATCAAGTAGAAGCATGTAGTGGTAGGAGCAAGGATGGGACAATCGTGAAGATTACCTCCAATTCATGAAAATTCCAGCCCAGGTGATGTGATTGTATATACAGATGGTTCTGTGTTGTGGGGTAGACGAAGTGCATAGGAATTCGTAGCGAAGTAGAATTGACGTCGCTTAATGCAGCAAAACCTGGCATATGATATCACAACGTCTAGTTTGAGAATGGAGGTGGAGGCAGTCACTGCTCCCTCGGCTGGCTTGAGAATCAGCTGTACACACATGCCGTCATTTTAACTGACTCACAGAGCATGTAGAGAAAGGTGAAGACAGGCATGCTCTGTGCAGAATGGCAAGCATCACTTCAGAGGTTCCAGGTAGTTAGCATCCTTTGGATATTTTCTCAAGGGTATGCCAGTGTGTTGTGAAATGAGCAGGAAGATATTGTGAGAGCCGTTTGGGAACAGGTCAACAGTGCGGAGGCGCGTATAGATCATTACTGTCTGAGGAGAATGGCGCTGCGAGGAGTTTCCATGGGATCTGGCCGTCGTTCAACACTCTGGGAAAGGATGAGACGGAGATACAATCAGACGCCATCAGAAGTAGAACTTTTCGCTTGCTGCTGAAGATGGGGACAGTGATCAGAATGATGTTCTTGATCACGAAGACCGCATAGGTGTGTTGTTGCTGGTTTTAAAGCGCGTGACACGACCTTTTTGTGTGTGTGTGCCACGTAGCCAGCACATCATCCCTCTGCCTTTGGTTCTGCCACTATCTGTACTCCTCTATGCTAATGATCTGGACATAAATATAGACTATTTTGCCATAAATAAAGAGTCCTTCTTGTATAATTATGGGTCATAATATTACTGAACCATGTTCAGTTCTAAATCTATTGGGAGTGAGTTATTTGGCTTTATTTTGCGGAGGACACGGGTGATGAGTATTGTCTGGATACTTTTTTCTTTGGGACACGCCGGTGATTTAGGAAATGAACAGGCGTACAGCCTGGCTGGCTCTGCACAACTTGGTGGAAAACTGCTACATGATAAGGCAGACGTGGTTAGTTCCTTGTGGGAGAGCGTGTACAGTTCGGTGGAGCAGATGGATGACCACAGTTTAGTAAGACTGATGCAGCGGAGACAGGCAAGACGGACGTTTAATCCTAATGCTACTGGCACCATTGGTACTGGAACTCTGCACTGGCTGCAGAGTATGGTGACGGTGCGCTTATGGAAATGCCCCGAGTGCTGTGATGTCGGTTCTTGAATCAACTTAACTCCTATAAGTACACTCTTGTATTAATATCCTTATAATTGTCTACAGGACCAAGTTGAAAACACACGGGGGCAAAGCATTATCTAAACCAGATGTTACCTGAAAAGTGTCAGACTTTTTGCCTGTATATGTTACTATATTTTAAGTGTCTTGCATACACAGTTTGGTCATGGTAATTAACATATTTAGTATTCCAAAGTCTTTCATCGCATTTAGTAAACCGTTTCTATGTGCACTATCATGTGACATTGTTTTTAAATCCACAAAAACATTGTCCTCTTCCAAATTCAAAATTTGCTCTGCTGTTTGCCGTGAAAAAGGATGTCTGATCTATTGTCGATCTGTCAGAAACTAAGTTTGGTAATCTCCCAGTATATCTTCGACCTATGGGTTTAGCTTCTTTAACAGGACCGCCGATAGTATTGTATATCTTGTGGATAATAGTGATATTCCTCTATAGTTTTCACATTTATACTTGTCTTCTTTCTTAAAAATTGGTAATAATACCGACACTTTACAATCCTTTGGCCATTTCGCCGTCTTCCTAACCGGTTTTTTTTTTTTAAATTCCTATGTGTTTAAATGTAATGCATGACCACCTTCTTTAATCAGTTCAGCAGCAATTCTATCAGCATTAGTTTCTTTATTGTTTTTAAGCCGTGTTATGCCATACAGTACTGCTTCAAAATAAGGCTCTTCAATACTTGGTTCACATGTTGTGTGAATGAGTATTTCATGTAGTTTCACAGTTTATCAGTTCCGCAAAGTATTCTTTCCATCTGTTACATATTTCCTCATTACTATATATCATGTTGCCATTGTGATTTTTTAAACGTTTAGGTGCTGTGTTGATACCCTGTGTTTTACAGCCTTCATTTCTTCGAAAACAATACTTTATGGATTCCTTGTTCTGACGGTAAGCTGTTCGGGTATTCTCTCTTTTACAATACGGTGCAAATATTTTAATCACACACACACAGCCACCCACACACACAGTACAAGGAATATAATTTTCTAACTGCAGAGATTACAAGAAAAAGCAGATGGTGAACACAAATTAAAGAAAAACAGAAGAACTGTGACAGCTTAAACCGACGATCATGGTAATAAATGGTGATGATGATGATACTGATGATGATGACGACGATGGTGATCGTAATGATGACGATGATGATAGAAATTAACACTCTACAGATAATGCATTAAAAAGTCACAACTAAAAAAGGCAGAATGCAAAAACAGACACTTACAAATGTAAAAGTAGACGAACTATATTCTATATAAATTACCCCCCCCCCCCCCTTTTTTTTCCACTCACACACACAGATAAACACACATCCCCACCACAGAATAAACCAAATGAAATTACCTTTCAAGGTGCAAACACGACAACAACAAATCAAGGGACACTCATAAATTGGCATGCAGATGTAAGTGGGGATAAAAACGGCTTCTTCTCAAAGAGAATTTAACAGTATTTATGTTGTTTTGATTGTTCGGTTTCAACCGTTGTAGTACTTTCTCATTCATCTGTCTCTCTCTTTCTCTCTCTCTCTCTCTTTTCTCCCTGTGTTCCTTAATTATGGTTTTCAGCAGGTGGCCATGTCTCTTTATATCCCCGTTGTAGCTTCATTATTTCATCTTGATTGAGTAGTTTTCATATTTTGATCTGAATTGCAACAGCGTTTAAAAAAAAATGGGAAAATAAGAAAATTTAAGAAAAATAACGAGAAACAGATTTAAAAGAAAAAAAATGTAGCTGCAGACAAAGAGAAATAACGCTGAAATGAAACAAAATGGATAGGAGGCATTTCAAAGAAAAATAAAAGCACTCAAAGGGCATCGTTAATATTCATGGAATGAACACCCTGCTCAGACTGTGTTTGCCTGCTTGCTTGTTATACCTCACAAGGACATTCTTCAAGCGATAAACACCCGGTGACATAAAGTGCCACCATGCGGGTCAGAATCACCCGTGGAGAGGTCCCGGAAACCTCTTTCAGCCGTTAGACCATATTTATGGCCGGGCTATATTGCGGCCCCTGACAAGTGCCAGGGTGGGGTTTCAAAATAACGAAAAATTGCATTCCACATAAAAAAAAAAAAAAAGGACATTGCCTGTCTGCAAAAGTAATTTGTGTAAATATTAGGGAAGCCTAATAAAAAAAGTGTAAGGAGCGAGCAGTAGTATATAATGCGCATATCGAGTAATATTTTCTGCTGGCGCAAAAGTTGTAAAGCAAAATATATGAGGTTGCTATAATTTTTTTAGTGAAATGCACAATTCAATATTGAAAAGCAAATACACCGCTTCGAAGCATGTGGTTACTAATCAAAAGCTGAAGTGGGAGAGGAGTTACTAATTACGGTAGTAAATCTATTTTTCTCGTCGTGAAAGCCACAAGGGAGCAAGAAAGAAACATAAAACAATTAAATTAATTACGCCAAGGGGCATTTAGTGCTAACCTAATTTTTTTTTTTTTAAATAAGGGTACTCGATGGGAGATCCGCGTTGTTGGGTATTGATTGCCTAGGGTTCAAATATTATGGGGGTTTGAGGTAATTGGTTTATTTGGGTGCCGTCTATCTGGTGAGTGGGGGGTGTAAATGTGATATTGTTTACTTCTCAACAGCGGAAACGGGTAGAGCGGGCTGGGTGGGGGGCATTTCTTTTTATCTGGAGTAGTTTTAATTGGGTTGTGTGGTGTATATTGCTTGTATATTTTAATTTTTTGGTGAGAGGGGAAGGAAGTGAGAGAATTTGTTTTTCTTAATTGAAGAGTGTTTGGGTAAGAGGTTTCAGCGGAGGGGGCAGGGGAGGGGGGTGAAATGTGAACTCACTTGAATCTGTGAACTGCTATTTAACTTTTTCAGGACACCTTTTTGGGGGGTGGGGTGTTCGACAGTGGAATTGTGAGCGGAGTTTTTTGTTTTTGTTTTTTTGACTGCAACATGACAAAGCTAAAAGCTTCATGAAGAAAACGAACTGGCTGTACAGGGACACATAATATATCAAATTAAAGGGCAATAAGTGAAGAATAAATCTAACTGTCAGTATTGCAACAAACATTATTACAATTACCTAACATCTAAAGATCTAAGCAACATATGAAGATTATTTACACATACTGTGACAAATTATTAAAATAGTGCAGACATAATGGCAGTGATAGCTATATAGAAGTTAGAATAAGCATAAACAGGACCGGGTTTCAGGGTTTGGAATGAGATAAAGACCAATACCTGAGAGATGAGTATTATAACATTCATCATCATGTGTTTCCCGTGCGGGATCCGGGGTCCTATTATAGGCAAAACAAGAATAGACAAAGAATGCATAATGTATTGCCAGGCCCATTTCGACTAAAATCAAAAACTGTCTTGCGTTTACCCTGGTGAAACAGACGTTTTATGAATGTAGTTAATGTTGTGTTTCCGTTGAAAGGATTCATTAATCTGCTTCCGGTTAATCGGTTGTTATGGTGGGATGCACATGACGAGATACAGCTAAATACAGACAATCAATTGTGCAATCTATTATTTGTGTCATCTTATCTTTAATCTACTATAGAGGAATCTATTATAATTTTTTTAGTGTGTATCAAGAGGGACTTATGGTCATTATCATCATCATCACAAATCACTTTTGTCGGTAAGCGTCATGACAAGGCATATTTTGCGATCAAGTGTATAGAGGCTGGCACTAGCTTGTATGACCGCATTAGCGCAGTCGATAGGAAACTCGCTTTCAAATCCAGCTGCGACTCGCTGCAGCCCACGGTCAGTGTTCGAAACCCGGCGTTCACCCAGCCTCTAGGAAATAGGTACCAGAGTTAACTCTCTGGGGTAAATGGAGAAACGTCGCTGTAGCTACGGAGTTGCGTGCGGACAGCGACACAGGCGGACAGTTTCTTATTAGCTGTCCGTACTGGTGGCAGAGCACTTATGGTTTATAACCACGTGCAATGACGCTGGTTCACATCTCCCTACTTTACCTTTTTACTTTACTAGCTTTTATCCTGCCATGAAGGCGTAAAGTGTCTCTATGTTGTTGATCTATGTTTTCGTGATGGTCCTCTTGCCGCTGATCTTCTGAGATGTCGTGCCTGTGATGGTATTTGATGTGACTGCATCCACCGTTGGATATTGCAGGTAAGTGCAGATACTGTTTTTTTTTTTTTTAAAGTAAATCAAATCACCAAACGTGCACCAGAAAAAAGAACGTTGTTGAAAGCAGCTAAAGGTGCTGTACTAAATTTCTTCTATAAAATTGAGTTGATTGCACAGGTTAGAAAGAAAACAAAATTGCGAGCCCACTTTACATATACAAGAACAACCAGAAGTGTTTTTCTAGATCTATTCATGTTCTTCTACCTCATCTATGTAATCTGCATAACTAAGTAATAAGGTACCCAGCTAATCTTAGTTTCAACGTCACAGTCACAGATGAATCCATAATTGCCCTGTTCCTGTACCAACGAAAATCACACACAATGCCCCCCGCTATACCTTAAAAACAAAATTTCACTCGCAAATATTCACATCAGGAACCATCAGTTTTGATACAACCAGTCACCCGCCATTTTCTGAAACTAGTGCATAACACAAATCACACTGTCCAGTTAAAAAGGATTCCAAATAACCCTCAGCTTATAGTCTCTCTCTAATCACTCATTTCAGTAGCTTAGCGACGAATCTATATCTTTTCAGTCCATATATGGAGGAACATGCAATAGTTACCAGTTGACAGAAGCAAAAACTTGTTACGAATACAACAGTAAGCATCTTGTCAGCCATACTGAACGAGAACTCGCATAACTAAGTATTCTTGTTGTTTTTCAATTGCACAGTTCGTTTTTTTTTATAAATTTTCTTTACAATTATCTAAAGGGCTATGTTGAAAAAGAGTGGAGTCATATGAGGTGCATTGACACGAATTGTTTAGAGAAAATAATTGTTATGTCACACTGTCCAAATGATAATCATCATCCTTATCATCATCATCATCATCAGCAGCAGTAGCAACAGCATCATCCTGTTGTGCCATTTATGCATTAGAGTCTCTTCTTTCACTCCGCTATATTCTGTCACATGATTTCATGAGTGCAATACAGTTCAACACCTTTGGACTCTCACCGACGTTCACCTGATGGTTTGTCTAGAACATCTTGGTTTCCGCAGTCCATTAAATGCCCATGTCATTGCCTGGTTGGGGATTGTCTGTTCGTTTCTTCTTAAATGTGTCCATAATATTGTCATTATGTGTTCCATAACTGTTCATACTAGTGATTATCCATTAATTTCTCTTATTTTTTTCACTTCTTGAGATAAATAAGGATTTTTGGCCAACTGCTAAGAACGCAGTGTTTTCATTTGGGAGACACGTGTTGGAATCTGGTGTAAGATGATGCAATAATTCAGGGGTCAACAGAAAAAAACATGAAACCTGCGAAGTCCCTGGCAACTGCTCTAACTATGTGGCTCTTAGTGTGCAGGCTCAGACCCCGCCTCCTCTGCAGTCCTACAAACTGGTCATTGTATGGAGGAAAGAGCTCTTTTATTGAACTTGTTTAGTGTTTACCTAAATTCCTCTGGCAACTAGTCAGCGTCTGTGGCTTAGGTGTTGAGAACGCGTTTTATAATTCCGGGATGCCAAGTTCGATCTCAGCTGCATGCCTTGCATTTTGCGTTGATTTTGATGGTTGTATAGAGAGCCGACAGCCCAGAAAGCAATGGCAAACTACTGGACGTAACACTTGCTTAAGAAAACCCCAACAGACCAAACAGGCTGAGGTTAGTTCTGCATCATCCTGTAAAGGATACACGGCTTACTTTTTAAAAACTGTTATCGTATCCATTTAGCTTTCGGTCCATGTCTTTAGTTGTTCTCCACTTTCACTCTGATTTATTAACACTTGGAGAAGAGTAAGATATAAAAGATACGTATTTTGGTTCGAAAACTATATGTGGTTTAAATTTGTCAGAAGCAAAAACTTATTACGAATACAACGGTTTTTAAAAGATGAGATTTTGTTGTTGTTGCCGGTGCGATTCATACTCGTAATGAAAAAAAAGGGGGGGGGGGGAGAGGAGAGAGGGGGATCATTGATAATCAAAGTTGTTACCTACAAGGTAATAATAACTTGTTGAAAGAAATAGTGAACTGTCCTCCTTATTTCTCTTCTTCTGTAATTCTGTGTACACATTCTGACATCAGGGTGATTCTATTTAAAGAAAGCCTCCATCAGTTGAAGTTGCCTGCTACTGATATAGAACTGTAGAGTTCATCGCTGGTATGCGCGTCACATGAACCCTAATTATAACTCTGGATGGTGTCCTGTTGGTTTGTTGTCAGCCAGGATACGACTTTTGGTGTTGAAAGATTGAAGAAATCATCCGATAGCAGCCTAAACGGGAAACAGATAGACAGTCTGAGGATACAGATGTACACTTTCTCCAGATCCATTGTTGTACTATTTTGTAAAGCATAT
Source organism: Candidula unifasciata (assembly GCA_905116865.2). NCBI lineage: Eukaryota > Metazoa > Mollusca > Gastropoda > Stylommatophora > Geomitridae > Candidula > Candidula unifasciata. The sequence goes on along the minus strand of CAJHNH020003421.1, from coordinate 1,238 downwards.
TGCTCAGTACGTCTCATTTCAACGAGCAGTTTTATTTACGGACTCTCTCTTCTTTTATAAATAAAGGAGACACGTCACATTTTCTACTTAATAATTGGACTTCATTCTGTGTAAATTCTTTTAAAATCATGTTAATACATAAAAGACACAAATTATGAGACAAAAACCCACCGTTGAAAATATTCAAGGACAGTGTGTAAAGTAAAGCTTTTGTAAAGTCTATGAAGCATAAGTACAAATCAGTCTTTACTTCTATAGCTCTTTCTGACAGTGTCCTTAGGATGTATATGGCACTGTTTGTTCCTTTTCCTTCTACAAATTTACATTGTTCATCGCTGATTTCTGATATTGTTGATATTGTTTCTCCTTCTGATAATTATTCTCAGTAAAATCTTAGTTATGTGACTCATAAAACTGTTTGTGAGATGGTCTTCAGATTTTAAAGCGCCTGGTTTCTTTGACAGAGCTATAAATATGGATTTTAAAAGGTCCTTTGGAATATACCCACTATTATAAATATCATTTAAAAGTTAAGTTATTTCAATTCCAAAATCTCCCAGTGAGATTTCTGGTCTGGGTGCTTTTCCTTTCTTCAACATCCTCAACTTCTGTAGTCATTATTCGTAGACAATCATTGTTGGCCTGCAGTTCTACATCTGGTCTGTTATCGTCATACAATTCCCCTTTATGCTCTGTCCATCTGTTAATTATATTACTATGCTTTTGATTTTTAATATCTAATCAAAGACAACAAAGTCAATATTTAATAAAGTCAAAGAACAAAATGCCATAGCGACGTTAAAAAATAAAAATACACATCTCAACATACAACAGAGTTAAAGACAAAAAAGGCAAATACAACAGACAAAAGAGTAAATAGACAATAAGGTCAAAGACAACACAGTCAACACACAATAAAGTCAAAGACAATAGAGTCAATAAAAAATAAAGCCAAATGAAAACAGAGTCAACACAGCCAACATACAAAAAAAGTCACAGAAAAAACAGCCAAAAAGCAATAAAATCAAAGACAAGAGATTCAACACACAATAAAGTTAAGAATAATAATGTTAATAGGCAATTAATTCAAAGACAAAAGACAAGAGAGTTAGTTAATAGGCAATTAAGTCAAAGACAGAAGACAAGAGAGTTAATTGGCAATGAAGTCAAAGACAAAAGACAAGAGAGTTAATTGGCAATGAAGTCAAAGACAAAAGACAAGAGAGTTAAATTGGCAA
>CAJHNH020003420.1:0-69809 GCA_905116865.2 Candidula unifasciata | reverse complement strand
ATGAGTTCTATAAGGGGTTTATCATGAGTTCTTTAAAGCGCTCAGCATTAGTTTTGTAAAGGGCTCAGCATGAGTTCCATAACGGGCTCAGCATGAGTTTTGTAAAGGGCTTAGCATGAGTTCTATAAAGCGCTCAGCATGAGTTTTGTAAAGGGCTTAGCATGAATTCCATAAAGACTTCAGCATGAGTTCTATAAAGGGCTCAGCATGAGTTTTGTAAAGGGCTTAGCATGAATTCCATAAAGACTTCAGCATGAGTTCTATAAAGGGCTCAGCATGAGTTTTGTAAAGGGCTCAGCATGAGTTTTGTAAATGGCTCAGCATGAGTTTTGTAAAGGGCTCAGCATGAGTTTTGTAAAGGGCTTAGCATGAGTTCTATAAAGGGCTTATCATGAGTTCTATAAAGGGTTTATCATGAGTTCTATAAAGGGCTTATCATGAGTTCTATAAAGGGTTTATCATGAGTTCTATAAAGGGTTTATCATGAGTTCTATAAAGGGTTTATCATGAGTTCTATAAAGGGCTCAGCATGAGTTCTATAAAGGGCTTACCATAAGTTCTTTAAAGGGTTTATAATGAGTTATTTAAAAGGCTTATCATGAGTTCTATAAAGGGTTTATCATGAGTTCTTAAAAGGGTTTATCATGAGTTCTATAAAGAGTTTATCATGAGTGCTATAAAGGGCTTATCATGAGTTCTATAAAGAACATTGGTGATCATGATGTTCAATGGGAGGGTTTCAATGACCCCATTGCCAAGAAATATTTTACAGATAACGCCTAAACAGGAGCCTGGTCACGATGTAGAGAAGGGTATAGCACTATCATTCAGATGTGTTGTCTTCATAATGACTCCATTGCATTCACTTCACCAGTCGTTTGGAATTTATGGTGAGGATCCAGTTTCTAAGCACAGTGTAACTGATGCTTGAAAATTGTTTTGACATCCATGAGAATATCTTATTTTTGCACATATAAAAGAGAGAAGTTCAAGTTATATAAAAAATACATTGTGAAGCTGAGGATTCTAACTTAGAGAATCCTCTTCACAATCAATGACGTATAACTGGCTTAAGTTCTCTGGCAGTTTATGTGCAACTAAAAGATATTGTTCTCATGGCTTTCAAAACAATTGTACAAGATTGCTTACATCCAGGAACCTAGAAACTGTGACATTGGTCACCATTAATGTTCCAGAAACGACATCTGAGTGAATGCAATCTACACCCCATAATGGCCGATAGCCAGGCTCCTGTTTAGGCTGATTATCTGTAAAATATTCTCTACATCTGGGGTCATTGACAGCCTGCTCCCAAAATAAACCATCAATAGAACTCACCAATAAGCTCTTTATAGAACTCATGATAAGCCCTTTATAGCACTCATGATAAACTCTTTATAGAACTCATGATAAACCCTTTTAAGAACTCATGATAAACCCTTTATAGAACTCATGATAAGCCTTTTAAATAACTCATTATAAACCCTTTAAAGAACTTATGGTAAGCCCTTTATAGAACTCATGCTGAGCCCTTTATAGAACTCATGATAAACCCTTTATAGAACTCATGATAAACCCTTTATAGAACTCATGATAAACCCTTTATAGAACTCATGATAAGCCCTTTATAGAACTCATGATAAACCCTTTATAGAACTCATGATAAGCCCTTTATAGAACTCATGCTAAGCCCTTTACAAAACTCATGCTGAGCCCTTTACAAAACTCATGCTGAGCCATTTACAAAACTCATGCTGAGCCCTTTACAAAACTCATGCTGAGCCCTTTATAGAACTCATGCTGAAGTCTTTATGGAATTCATGCTAAGCCCTTTACAAAACTCATGCTGAGCCCTTTATAGAACTCATGCTGAAGTCTTTATGGAATTCATGCTAAGCCCTTTACAAAACTCATGCTGAGCGCTTTATAGAACTCATGCTAAGCCCTTTACAAAACTCATGCTGAGCCCGTTATGGAACTCATGCTGAGCCCTTTACAAAACTAATGCTGAGCGCTTTAAAGAACTCATGATAAACCCCTTATAGAACTCATGATAAACCCTTTATAGAACTCATGATAAGCCCTTTATAGAACTCATGGTAAGCCCTTTATAGAACTCATGGTGAGCCCTTTATAGAACTCATGATAAACCCTTTATAGAACTCATGATAAACCCTTTATAGAACTCATGATAAACCCTTTATAGAACTCATGATAAACCCTTTATAGAACTCATGATAAACCCTTTATAGAACTCATGATAAACCCTTTACAAAACTCATGCTAAGCCCTTTACAAAACTCATGCTGAGCCCTTTACAAAACTCATGCTGAGCCCTTTACAAAACTCATGCTGAGCCCTTTACAAAACTCATGCTAAGCCCTTTATGGAACTCATGAGCAGGCTCAGGAAGACAGAATTGGGCTGAGTCTGAAGACCATGGTTGATGTCTCTGAGGCAGTCATGGCTGATGATGATTAGTTTCATTTTTGTATCAGGATATGGAGGTTGACAAGGAAATGAGCGAGCTGATAGTCCTGCAGGTAACGCTACTGTAAAAGGAGGGCAAGCCATGTATCAAGCTGATATAGTCAATGCTCTACAAGAAGTATAATGAACCAAGTGAGGACTGTAAATCTGCAACCTAGGTAAACAGGGTGTGGCCAAACAAAAGCACTATGCAGGAAGCCAAAGAAGAATAATAAACCAACAATGGCGTCATCAGCTGCTACAAACTGAAAGATTTGAAAAGGATGGAATCTGAGCACTTATGGAGTGAATGGTGCCATGTGTAGTGAGGATGATGTGCCCACTAACTAACTAGCTGAATTTTCCTCAAAGTTTTTATGGAATGAGACAGTCAGTATTACAGCTACCCTCTACAGTTGCCTCAAATGGCATGCATGGTAGGTTGCATTATTACTATTCTTTGCTTTCCTTACCAGTCCATTTAATGTAAAGGCAGTCCTTTACTGAATACCACATATGCCCACACCTACTTGTGTATACACACACATACATACATATATACATACAGCCACACTTATACTTACTACGCCCATTTGGGTTTGACCTGGGAGTATAGAAACTCTCCACACCACATGTTTTACAGAAAGTATGTCGAGCCTGTCTGGTGTTGAAAGTATATGTGGTTATGTTGTCTGCTCCCTGTGAATACAAGACAAGGATATGAAGCTTTCACTGACAGTACAGTCACAAATGTACAGTAATAACACAAATATGTTCAGAGCACCCAGGTAACCTAAAATGTGTACCAGGAAATATCCTGTGAAGTGTCCATAAAAGAACGGGCCCAGCCCCATATTCATGATGCTCCAATAACATGAAAAGGGTCTTTTACATGAACAATTAGTCCAACTAAAATAACATAGAATGTAGCTGGGAAACTCAGTGACAAGGAAAAATACTTAGTTAACAAAGAATTATTTCACAAAAGTCTTCAACAACAACAACAACAAAAACAGCAATATTTAACTATAGAAACTAAATACAATAATTCGACAAAAATAATGTCATCTCCACAATGGAGGGGGAAACAATTCTATGTTTTTCGGTGGTTCTCCGCTGAATGTCCCTGGTGCTTGTCCTATTCTAGGTTCCCCCCCCCCCCACCCCAGTACTTCAGTGTTGCATGCATATCCATTTTAAAGATCTGGCGTATCAGTGTGCAGACTGCTGGTTCTTTGCCCATCAGGCAGATGAACTCTGACCTCGAAGACAACATTAATCCTATCTACACTGACCAGGCTCCGAGCTGGAACTTTGTATCTAGAATGACCACAGACAACAGGTTGTGGTTCCTCCCAGCCCCGCTTTTTTTTTTCACCTACTCCAGTCAAATACATGGCTTTACTTTTCTACTTTTCTGTGAGAGTCTTTTAATTCTGCAGTTGAGTTTTCCTGTTTTCTTCATTGGTTAAGACTGGTCGAAACCTTTGCAGCTGTGTCTGGTGCCTGGAATAGGTATGAGGAAATATCCTAGGAAGTAAACACTGACCACATCACTCACTAAGTCTCTGTGGGGGGGGGGTCTCTGTAGCAAAATGGTCAAGCCATACCTCATGCTCTGAAGGTCGTAGGTTCGATTCATGTTGGTGTGGTTCAGTTCAAGAGTGCAGCTTTTACTGAGATCCCTGGGGATTGTCGTCGGAGCTATGGAGGTCTGTGTGGCACTATCGACAGGCAGCTAGCTGTAATGCGGAGAGAGACTGAGCCATATAGGATAAAATTCTGTGCAATGAAGTAGATCCTCTCACATTTTATCTTCACCCACTGAGTGTGATCGCTTAATGAAAATATGAATTTAGCACCTTATGCCTCATGCGCCACTTGTGTGAAAAGATTACTTTGTACTTTTACAAATGTCTCAACAAGGACAAAACATACAAAAATACCTGCAATAAAGTGAAATCTGACTGTGGAACAATAAAGCCTTTAATCTGTTTCTTCACACAAATACTGCAACTGCAAACAATCCATCAATAGACTGATCAGTTGTACAAACATTAGCACAAACATTCAAATAAACACACTAACAGGATATAACTGGTCTGTTGTTTTGGTTAGTTGATTTGTAGGTTGGCTGGATAGTTGGTTGGTAGGTTGGCTGGATGGTTGGCTGGATAGTTGGTTGGTAGGTTGGCTGGATAGATGGTCGGTAAGGTTGACTGGCTGGTTTGGTAGGTAGGTTGGCTGGATAGATGGTCGGTAAGGTTGACTGGCTGGTTTAGTAGGTAGGTTGGCTGGATAGATGGTTGGTAAGGTTGACTGGCTGGTTTAGTAGGTAGGTTGGCTGGATAGATGGTTGGAAAGGTTGGATGGCTGGTTTGGTAGGTAGGTTGGCTGGATAGATGGTTGGTAAGGTTTATGACTGGTTTGGTAGGTAGGTTGGCTGGATAGTTGGTTGGTAAGGCTGGATGGCTGGTTGATTGGTTTGCTTGTTGGTTTGCTGATTAATGCTTTAAGTAATGAGGAACAGCATACACTCACTGGTTACAGTATATACAGTACACATTTATTTACTTTACCTATCTCATTCTTAAAAACATCTTGTGCAATATATCATTGTCATTGAGAGTTAGAAAAAGAATTCTTGCTTTAACATATGGCTGTGGATCCTGGATAATTGGTAAGCAGGCCAAAAAATTTCTTGAGGCCTCAGAGATGTGGTTTTACAGAAGAATTCTTAGAAAACCTTGGACAGCCAATAAGAGCAACCAAGAGGTTTTGGAAGAGGCGGGAGCCCGAAGACAACTTATCACAGACATCAGAAGGAGACAGTCATCATTTTTCGGCCATGTTGTGAGAAGGGGGGAAAACAGAACATGTTGTGACCACTGGAAAGATCTGGGAAGGAGGGATAGAGGAAGACAACGAGAGAAGATGCTTGACAGTCTTGTTGCATGGCATGGAGGTGTGTCGGCACATGAACTGATGCATGCTGCGGGAGATCCCAGATTGTGGAGAGGCATGATCGCCCATGCCAGTCGGCAAGGCACCTGATGATGATCCCATTCTTAAGCTATGTTAACCTATTTTGTCCCAGCTGTTACTATAAGACCTCTCGCACAACCGTATTTTTCATCTTCATGAGACTAAAAACTTTAGCACAGACACTGCTTATTTTTGTTTTTGCTGTACATGAGGAGGGACAAAAATTATCTGCAGCAGTTAGGAAAGATAACATTTGATAGTTGAGTATGTTGTTACTGTCTTTTTCTATACAAATGCCAGCGATCTTCCCACTAATACTGGTAGCTGATATCAGGTGAGAGTAAAATAAAGTCATCGCCTGTGATTAAAATATCTCTGTTTGTTATATTCCTAAAGCTGTTTCTCCACCTTGATCAAATATAGCAATCTTTTAACTATTCAGTCTTAAAACATCAGTGGTGGAAGTGATTACTGTCTGTGTAAGTGAGTGTGTGTGTATAAGTTGTGGTGTGTGTGTGTGTGTGTGTGTGTGTAAATAGGTGAGTGTGTGTGTAAGTGAGTTTATGTGCATGTGTACATATATAAGAGAGATTAGTAAATAGAAAAAAAAAGGGGGAAAAAAACATGCACACACAATGACACACAGACACCAATCACAAACATACTCACAAAGACACACACAAACACATACGTACACTAATATACCCAAAGGAAGAGAGGGGGACAGAGGCAGAAAAATATAAAAGATAATGAAATACGTTCATAGAGCAATGACAAAGAAAGTAACTACGTTGTTTTAGTGTGCATTTTTTTGTAAGAGAAAGAGAGCAGCATAGGTTGATAGACAGAATGAAACCTAATGAAAAGGAGTTAGGCTAGAGAGAGAAGAGAAGAGGGAAAATACTGCGATGAATACACAACAATTACAGTAAATACAGAAGTGATTTCAGGTATAGTCAGAATGAGAGAAGATACTGCGTGAATACACAACAATTACAGTAAATACAGAAGTGATCTAAGGTATAGTCAGAATGAAAGAAAATACTGCGATGATTACACAACAATTACAGTAAATACAGAAGTGATTTACGGTACAGTCAGAATAAAAGAAAATACTGCGATGATTACACAACAATTACAGTAAATACAGAAGTGATCTACGGTACAGTCAGAATGAGAGAAGATACTGCGATGAATACACAACAATTACAGTAAATACAGAAGTGATCTAAGGTACAGTCAGAATGAGAAAAGCAACTGTGATAAATACACAACAATTACAGTAAATTGATGAATGGAGGCCAAAAGTAAGGATACAAATAATCCAGGGGAAATATCTTTTATACAGCAATGATCCAGAGAAGTCAGGGATCTGTGGTGTGTGTAGGCAATAAATGATGAGGACATATGAAAGAGAAAAGAAAGACTGAGAGACAGAGAAGGCAGAATAAAGAAAATTTAAAGACTATAAAAAAAACAGAACTGTCCATACTGCAGTAACACAGAGGGTTAAACTACCTCCCCCCACCCACCCCCTCCCCAATTCTCTGGAGTGGAAAAAAAAGAGGGGGGTGTTTGCAAGTGAAAAAGATAATAGTTTGTGGCAGGCAGGCAGGCAGGCAGGCAGGCAGACAGACAGACAGACAGACAGACAGATAAACAGGCAGGCAGGCAGACAGACAAACAGACAGACAGACAGGCAGGCAGGCAGGCAGGCAGGCAGACAGACAGACAGACAGGCAGGCAGGCAGGCAGGTAGGCAGGCAGGCAGGCAGAAGAGTTGACACCGGAAATGGCTGAAAGTAATCACTGGAGTGATCTCACACATTGACTGAGAAGAATATGCACATACTATAATAAACTTTCTTCATTCTGCAGACAAACAACCCTGTACAAAGCCCCATAGCAAACAACAAAACAACTAGGAATCTGCCACACTAACTTGCAGTCATGAGCCACTAGATTCTCGGGTGCCCTGGCTTTAAACCTGACCGCTCCACAATGGCATCCACCAGTATGCTCCACCAGCTTAGACTGTGCGGTTCCTTCCTCTACAATGAATGGCAAGAGAAGGCTGCATGAAAATGTGTGTGGCTTGTTATGTCACTATCACATTGGTTGTATTACTTCCCACACTATCACATGGGTTGCATTACTTCCCACACTATCACAGGAGTTGCATTACTTCCCTACACTATCACATGGGTTGCATTACTTTCCCACACTGTCACATTGGTTGCATTACTTCCCACACTATCACATGGGTAACATTACTTCCCCACAATATCACAGGGGTTGCATTACTTCCCCACACTATCACAGGGGTTGCATTACTTCCCCACACTATCACAGGGGTTGCATTACTTCCCAATACTGTCACAAGGGGTTTGTTACTTCCTGACACTATCAAATGAGTTGCATTACTTCCCCACACTATCACATGGGTTCCCACACAAGATAAAAAATCTGGTTCTGATGTATATCTGACCCTGGACTACTGAACAGATACTGGAGAGAACCCTGCACTACTGAACAGATACTGGAGGGAAAGGTCGAAGGCAAGAGAGCAAGAGGTAGACAGTGTTTCAAGTGGGAGAATAACATCAAGAAATGGACAAAAGTGTTGACCATGACAAGAGACAGAGCATGTTTTGAGATCTTTTGCAGCGAACCTTTATTGAGGAGATGGCACCTGACTGATTGGTAACTGAACAGTCCAGTAAATGCTCCAGCCACTTCTTCTTCACTTCTTCTTCACTTCTTCACTTCTTCTTCACTTCTTCACTTCTTCTTCACTTCCTCTTTTACCGCTGTGGGTGTCGAGGGAGATATAAGGTTCTGTTTCTAGCTCTTCTGGCTGCCTCGACCATAGGCACATCGTGCTGTTGTAGAGTTTCTCTGGTGTTATCCTTCCATCTTGTTCTTGGTCTACCCCGTGCTCTACGTCCTTCTTCTCTTTCCATGAATGCTTTGTATGGTATGGTGTCACAAGGCATTCTCTCTAAGTGGGCAAACCATTTCACTTGCTGTTTTGTATGTAATCCAGAATTGGTTCTGTGCCGACTTGTTCTCTTATGATCTCATTCCTGATCTTATCTCTTATGGTCACTCCTACAGCCCTTCTCAGACATCTCATTTCCGTGGTTACTAATTTTCTTTTATGGTTTGTTGTGAGTGACCATTGTCTGGCACTGGTAGCACAGAGTTGGAATAAAGCCACTACCCTGCAGTAATAGTCCACTTCACCTCATCACATCCGCACTTCCTGTCCACATATCATACTCATGCCATCCCCCTGTGTTAGTTCCAGGGCCCCAATAGCTGGATGTTTCATTGTACTTATTTCTTCCATTATGCCATCAGTTTTTTTGCTAATGTTTATCTGCTACCAATAAGTATAGTGGCTGGATCATAATATTAAAAATCCACCTTTTATGACTATTTCATGTTCGCCTGAACTGCAGTGTTGGCTCTGTGGCTAAGTCAATGTGAACGCTTCGTAATGCTGGGATACCGGGTTCGATCCCAGCTGCGGGCTATGCACTTTGCGTTGGTTTCGACAGTGGTATCAAGAAAGCTAACCGTCCAGAAAGCAATGGCAAACTACTGGATGTAAATTTGCCTAGAAAAACCACACAACAGCCAGGGGCTGTCGGGGTTGGTTCTCAATGTCCTGTAAAGGATACGCAACTAACTAACCTGTTCTGCAGTAGCAATAACAAAAGTTGCCCTGTCTGTTTTATTGTCTCACACTTGTAAACCCCCTTACTTCTTTCCCCTCAAAGATCATTTGCTGCTATTTCCCTAGCACTGAAAGTTAGTTGTAGATGATTCAAATATGGATGAACATTGGTAATTGTATATTATCTTTATCATTTCCTCTCCCTCCCCCCCCCCCCCCCCCCCTCCCTTTTTAAAATCCTGGTTTGGCTAAAAATGTTGAATGTTGAATTAAGAGTCGACATCACAGCACACGGGACACTCCCATAAGCGCTCCGTCCCATTTTCAGCAGCAAGCGAAGAGTTAAAATTCCGATGGTACCAGTAACAGTCTGATTGCACATCCGTCTCACCCGTGTGTCGAGTGTTGGCCAGATCCCCTTGTAACTCCTCGCAGTGCCATTCTCCTCAGACCGTGGTTTGGCTACTAAAGCTTTAATTATGAATCAACGTCACAGCATTCAGGACATTCCCATAAGCGCTCTGTGCCCATCTTCAGTAGCCAAGAGTTTGATTCCATTAGTACCAATGGCAGTCTGACTGTTTATCTGTCTCGCCTCTTCCTTGAGTACTGGTAGCTGACCAGATCCCTTGGTCATTCCTCGCGGTACCATTCTCTTCAGACCATGATGATCAAGCTGTCTCCGCACTGTTCACTCGCCCCCAAAGGAGTTGTGTGTCTGAATGCCCAATGCTGATGATTTTTATAATATTAACAGATCTGGGCTGCCTGTCGACTTAGCCTATAACTGATACCTGGAAATGTCCATGGCAGTAAAGATCTCTGGCCTGATACTAACCACATTACCCATGGCATGTTTAAAGATCTATAAAAAAAAATATGTCCAATGCGCATATGGTGGAAAAGGGTCTTGTACTTGTTTCAAATATAACAATAGGAACAACTAAAGGCTCTTCTTTCAATACCGGACGCGGGCTGGACGGCTTAGTTCGGTGTAGTGGGAGTTCTCTCCCTTGGCCGCACTGCAAACAGTGAGCGGAAAAGTCATGAAACAAATGACATACTTACCTATCATCATACGGTTGCGTGTAGGGTTGCGTACGGTTGCGTGTAGGGTTGCGTAGTCATCATACGGTTGCGTGAAGGGTTGCGTAATCATCATACTGTTGCGTGTAGGGTTGCCTATCATCATACGGTTGCGTGTAGGGTTGCGTAGGGTTTGGGTTAGGGTTAGCGGTTAGGGGTAGGGTTAGGGGTTAGGGTTACGGTTAGAAGTAGGGTTAGGGGTTAGGGTTAGGGGTAGGGTTAGATGTGAAAATTTTGACGTAAGAGTTTCAAATACTGGCCGACAATCTGGTGCTTGTGGGAGTGGCGCCACTGAAATTCTGCCAAATATGACGCTAATAGCACCGACTGGTGCTCAATCGTTGGCGAATTATCCGTTTGACTAGCATCCACAGGCCTTTGATTGTTTGTGTGTGTTTGTGACTGTGCGCGACGTCAAAGAAGTTGGTCTAGTGGACTACTACCTCGTGCAGATAGATGCCATGCCTTAAGTTTGCGACGATGCTGTAGCCTCGCCAAGTGTCAATTTTCACATCTAACCCTACCCCTACCCCTAACCCTAACCCTGTCCCTAACCCAAACCCTACACGCAACCGTATGATGATAGACACCCTACACAGAACCGTATGATGATAGGTAACCCTACACGCAACCGTATGATGACTACGCAACCCGTCACGCAACCGTATGATGACTACGCAACCCTACACGCAACCGTACGCAACCCTACACGCAAGCGTATGATGATAGCTAAGTATGTCATTTGATTCGTGGACTTTTCCGCTAACTGTTTGCAGTGCGGCCAAGGGAGAGAACTCCCACTAAACTAAACTAAGCCGTCCAGCCCGCGTCCGGTATTGAAAGAAGAGCCCAACTAAATGTCCATTTATGTGTGTGTCAAAATAATATGTCAGTACAACTGACAGTTCTACTGACCTCTGTTCCAAAGGGTTATTTGATCCATTAGCTAAGGAGTCCAATAAAATAATCAGATAATTAAAAAGCATTGTAATTAATGCCCTTTAGGTTAACATTGAGGACTTTAGACCTGGTTTCTTGTCAGCCTACTTACTTGTTGGATACTGTCTGTTGACAGATAATGTTTTCGTTTCTATACTAAATGTCCCTGTTTTGGGATTAACTTCAGTGACAATATATTGAGAAAAAGAATGCGATTTTATATTGGCTTTATTTAAAACAAATATTACCAGGAATCTCTCCCCCCACAACAAAATTAATTCCGTCAGAAGACATGTTTCAACATAAGAATAATTACAGCAGACGGCGAACCCGGGTCCACTTTTATATCTACAAATATCACAAAAACCTTTCCCCTTTATCGCCTTGTGTATTAATTGTGAGACGAAACAAAATACAAGATCACGGAATAAACATTTGACAATTGTAAACGTGCTAGGAGTAGATGCTCCAAAGAACTACGGGAAAGGATTAAACAGTACATTGCAAGAACAGAGGTTAGCATATGAGCTGCTAATACATCCAGTGGAACTTCGGGTCATGAACTGAATTCGTTTTTTGACACCGTTCTTGAACCGAAATGTTCGCAATTCAAACAATATTTCCTAAAGACGTCAAGGCACATCTAATTAATCCGTCACAAAAACACATTAAAAAAAACTGTTTCATAGATGTATGTGTGACAAATATATATAGTATAAACTATACAACTATATTCGCCCTTCGCCTTGGCTAGAAGGGAAGCTCTGACAGGCGGACAGATAGAACACTGCTCTTTCTGCAACCTGCCTCGTTCAAAACGTACTGGTTTTAACTATTCTTTGGTTAAACAAGACAGGTCGAGGGAGGGATAATTATGCATGGGCAACATATGGTTTCTACAATACTGCTCAGGCTTTGTGCTATGGAGAGGTGGAACTTCCTCCCCGACCTTAATCGGTCTAGGAAACAATTGTGAGTCTCATGCCTCCTCATAGCGCAATATAACACTATCGTCGGGAAAGACGGAAGGTGCCAATGAATGAAACTATACAGTATACATGACCTTTAGCTGCTGGCACAGGTAGAAGGTAGGGAGGAGGAGGAAGGCTACTCCTTCGAAGGAGAGTCCCATTCCATAATAACGTCATATATTAACTCTTTCAGTCCCTCCCCTCCCACCCCCACCTCCAAAAAAATGATGTATGATTAGCACTTCTGGGAATCCCACCCAACCAGTAATATGTTCTAGTCCTTTACAAAACTGGTCATAGCAATAAAAAAAAAATCTGGCTTCTCTGTATAACATATCTGGATATGTTCTTCATGAAGTCTAATAAGCAGTTAAAAAAAAATAAATAACCACACTAACTACAAATCCTATTCGGAATTCAAACAACCGGAACTATAATCACACATTGAACTTCTTTTGTCAAAATCTGCTTGTGCCGCTAGGCGTCGCAGTCTATCAGATGATCGGCAACCGAGCCAGGGCGCACTCTGTCGCTTCATGTGCCGTGATGTTATGAAGTCTCAAGTTGTCCGTGACTCCTTCAATCCACGATCTTCTTGGTCTTCCCCTGCCTCTTGGTGTTTCGATTTTCATGTTGTATGCTCTTGATGCTGGCATCGTTGGTTCCATTCTCATTAGGTGACCAAACCATTTCATTCTTTGCTTCTCAATAAATTTAACGATGGGTATGGTTCCAATAGTTCTTGTAATCACATCGTTTCTCACTCGATCTCTTCTGGTTTTATTCGCAGCCATTCTCAAACATCTCATTTCACAGGTGGTTAGTCTTCTCTCGTGTTCTTTTGTTAATGTCCAAGTCTGACTTTGATAACCTAAAGTCGGTATAAAGATTGTATTTATAAAATGTCTTTTTATCTCAGCTGGGACAGCAGGGTGTTTTAAAATTGGGGCAAGCTGGTATGCGACATTGTTGGCTTGTTGGATTCTTGCTTCGATCTCTCTGTCTATTTTACCATTGAATGTATAGATACTTCCCAAGTATTTAAATTCTTGCACTTGTTTTAGGCTGTGATCTAGAATCTTTATGTTGATGGTCTGTAGCTCTCTACTTATGCTCATGACTTCTGTCTTTTCAGTATTGATCTTCATATGATGCTTGAGGCAACTGTCGTGTAGTAGGTTTATGTGGTCTTGCAGCTGTTTACTATCACTGTGAAATTGGCATTGATCGTCGGCAAAGAGCAGCTCATTGAAGTCCTCCTGTTTATCGACATCTGTTGGTGTTATGACTATTTTATTTATATTGTCCATAAATATTATGAAAGGTAAAGGTGATAATACACAACCTTGTCTTACTCCTGATGTTACTGGGAACCAGTCTGTGATGCCAGCTCTTGTTCTAATGGTGCTTTCACTTTGTCTATAAATAGCCCTAACACAATCTAAAATTGTTCCATTTATACCGTAGTTTTCAAGAACTTACCATAATAAATTTCTGTTTACTCTATCGAAGGCTTTTTCTTGATCTATGAAAGCGATGTTCATTTGATGTCTCTGTTCTATTGTCTTTTCGCTAACATGTCTTAAAGCAAAAATAGCGTCAGTACACCCTCTTCTTTTCCTAAATCCGACCTGTGATGGGCTCAGGATCGGTTCTACAACGGATCTAATTCGTTGTTCCAGAATTTTGGCAAACATTTTTCCTACGTGGCTTAGAAGGGAGATGCCTCTGTAATTGTTACAATCTTGCTTATTGCCTTTTCTTTTCCAAATTGGGACTATAAGGGCTCTTTGCCAGTCCATTGGTACAGTTCTTTCATTCCAGGCTTTACTAAATATGTGGAGTAGCCAGGTGACTCCAATTTCTCCACAAGCCTGTATTGCCTCGGCTGATATTCCATCAACACCTGATGCCTTATTTTTGGGACTGAATCTGATTGCTTCTCTGACTTCTTGTTCGATTATTGTAGGCTGTTCCTCGTTTGTATATCTGGGTGTGAATGGCACTGTTTCCTCATTTCCTGTTACATTCAGAAGAGTCTGAAAATATTCTTTCCACCTTTCTCTGATCTTGCCCTCCTCATGTACGGGTTTGCCTTGACTATCATTGACATATTCAGATGGCTGGAATGGTTCATCTCTAGTTCTCATTTTTGCAATGGTTTTGTAAAACTGTCTACTAGATTTAGCACTGATTTTGGTAAGATTTTCCCCATACATGATCCAGGATGTTTCCTTGGATTGTTAAATTTCTCTTGCAGATTGTCGCTTTGCAATTCTGTACTTGATATAATCGTCATCTGAGCAGGATCTTAGCCATTTCTTGTATTGCTTCTTTTTACATTTCACTGCTTGTTTTTATCATTCCACTATGCTGTTTTTTTCCCTGAACGTTCCTCCTGTGTATCTAATACCACGGAGTGTTGTTAGGCAGTTCAGAAGAATGTTCTTAAATTTTTGCCTCGCAGCTTCCACATTGTCACTTGATGTTATTAGCTCAGCCATCTTCGCCGTCATTTCTGCCTGTACTTTTGCTTGGTTGTCTAGATTGCTTAGGTGTCTTATGTCAATCATTGAGGAACGTACTGATGTTTTTTGTTTTTTGTTAATTGTTGCTTCACTTAGATATACGATCAGCGGTCGATGGTCTGTATTTAAAGAGATGTTAGGAATTACTCTTGCGTCTTTTACTAAGCTTCTTCTCTTTTGTCGATTTAGTATGTACTCCAACTGTGCGGCCTGGTCTGGGTTGCTCCATTTATACCAGGTGTTTATTTGGCTTTGTCGATGCTGATAGAAACTATTGGTGACATAAAGGCCATGCTCTGCACAAAGTTCTAAAATACGCTGCCCGTTGTAATTGCAGACCTTGCTGTTGTCTGAGTGTGGCCCGATATATTCCTCCCACGGTGTTCGCCTCTGCCCTATACGCCCATTTAGGTCACCTATTACCATAAGAACATCACAGGGGAAAGGATCTCGTGGAAGACCAAGGGAAACCCTACGTAGAACTATCATCAGGGAAGGCTCGCTCATGGGCCACTCAAACATCCAAGACCTACAACGGATTGCAACGAACCGCCATGCATGGAGAGTCATGACCTCTGCCCTATGTGCCGCACTCGACACAAGAAGAAAGACTAACTAACTAACTAACTAACTAATTACCATAAAATCATCATTTGCATGTATCTGACTGATGACATCCGACACTGAGTCAAAGAAGTTATCTTTCTCTTCCAAGATGTAGCCATCATTGGTGGGTGCGTATAACACATTGAACACCTGTTAAATTTCCTGAATACAAAACTAACGTGCTTCACGTATAACAATACATTAACAATCAACATGCGCTAAGCACTACAGCTAAACAAGATAAGTTCATCCCCAGCGACCTACAAATACAACTCTCCGAGCGAGGGTGCACATTAAAATCTAGGTAATCTGAAGGGAATTTAGGACTAACACAGGTGTAAGAATAAAGCATGTACACGCATTGTGGGATTAAAGCTTATTCACACACTTGTAAGAATAAAGCATGTACACGCATTGTGGGATTAAAGCTTATTCACACACTTGTAAGAATAAAGCATGTACACGCATTGTGGGATTAAAGCTTATTCACACACTTATAAGAATAAAGCATGTACACGCATTGTGGGATTAAAGCTTATTCACACGGGTGTAAGAATAAAGCATGTACACGCATTGTGGGATTAAAGCTTATTCACACACTTGTAAGAATAAAGCATGTACACGCATTGTGGGATTAAAGCTTATTCACACAGGTGTAAGAATAAAGCATGTACACGCATTGTGGGATTAAAGCTTATTCACACACTTGTAAGAATAAAGCATGTACACGCATTGTGGGATTAAAGCTTATTCACACACTTGTAAGAATAAAGCATGTACACGCATTGTGGGATTAAAGCTTATTCACACAGGTGTAAGAATAAAGCATGTACACGCATTGTGGGATTAAAGCTTATTCACACGGGTGTAAGAATAAAGCATGTACACGCATTGTGGGATTAAAGCTTATTCACACACTTGTAAGAATAAAGCATGTACACGCATTGTGGGATTAAAGCTTATTCACACACTTGCAAGAATAAAGCATGTACACACTAGTGTGAGATTAAAGATTGTACACGCAAGTGTGAGAATAAAGCATGTACACACAACTGTGGCATTAAAGCTTGTACACACACGTGTGAGAATAAAGCATGTACACGAGTGGAAAATAAAGCATGTACACACAAGTGTGAGAATAAAGCATATACACACTAGTGTGGGATTAAAACATGTACACAAGTGTGAGAATGAAACATGTACACACCAGTGTGGAATTAAAACGACGTTTTTCATAAATTCTTTCATGTTGTTTCATCTAACCTCCTGTCTTCTATCGGCATTCTTTCATAAATGGTCTTCGGGGTGTCTCATTTGTCTAATACGAGTATTCCAGTGGCTATTGATTTCGTAACCATAAAATTTGCTGTTTGTTTTCGTCGCACTCCTACATTTGGTGGACAGTATATCCTCGTGAGTCCCCGCAATTCTGGCGTAATTATGCTTGGAATCATCTCAGGCCACATTTGTCTAATTTGAACCTTTCACAAAAAAAAAAAAAAAATAGAGACAAATGGGATCCTGGGCTATTTGTAGAGCCATACATACGTTTGGTAAAGAGAGGGGAACCAAATACGACTCTGGACTATCAGTTAGGATATGGCTGCGACTATCCCGATCTCTTGGAACTTCACCACGATACCGCACACAGACGTGGCAAATGCATCCATTATTTATAAATTGTACCGGGTAACATAGGGCTAGGTCTGTCTCCGCGGAAAGGCTGGTCAGCTGCAGAGAGTGTGGGACAAAGTGCCCACTCTGTAGCTCCATCAACGATCCACAGGGATCTGTAGTAAAAACTACGGTATACTGAACGACGCGTCTCGGCTAACCGGCGACTTTAAACAAGATAGGCAGCAGAAGCCAAACTAATCCGACTTGACCTCACAAAATCCACGCTGGCCCTCTGCTGGCCCCTGGCTTCGACAGTCACGTGACAGCTCCCCAAGTCTGCTGACCGCTGACTGCTGATTGCTCTAGCATATTGTCTGCTGATCTAAGACGGTCTTGGCTGGTCTCACAAAGTGTTGGATTCTCCGCACGGTAACTATAGCTTTCTATTGTTATATTATCTTGTGTGTTTCCTTCATAACGGTACCCCAGTAAAGCCTGTATGTCAGTTCTCAGCGGAGATATTCACATTTCAATGACGGAAAATACTCTCAAAATTTATAAGGGTTAAAGTTAAATGACCAAAACAAGATGGGGTCCCAAGTGAAAATTTGACCTGAAGTGACCAAATAAGACAACCAGGGAACTTGATCTGTGGAGATGTATGAGCACCTACGTACACTAGTTGGCAAGGTACATGATGATCATACAACATGATTCTGTAAACATTCCATCATTTTGTTTCAAGTTTCAACCTTACTAATTCCACTAATTCAAAGACTTGATCACACAAAAATGTCTTGGTCAGGACCCTATATACTCAACTTGCTATTCTCATTTATAGTTATTATCACTTGTTTCTATGCCAGTATGCCACCCTTCATCTAAATGGTATATGTACACATACATGCATACTATATGTACACAGATACATGCATATTAATCTTTACCTCTGTGTGCATGTATTTCCAGCTCTGTCTTGCTGTTTTCTCCCTATAATGTTGACCCATTGCTGTCTCTCCTGCATCTGTTTTGTTATTTCAAGGCCTGTTTAATGTTTTTCTGTCTTAGTATTTGCTTGGAAAACTGTATTTTTAACTATCCTCTGATGTCTCTCAGCCTGACTGCCGGTTATACGTGTTTTGCATGCAGGTTCCATATAACACTTTTTACAGTGACTGCCAGCTGTCCAAGTCCCACATGCATACAACAGCACAAGCTCTATTTAGCACTTTCACACTGTGTCTGCTTGTTTTGATGCTTGAAATAACTGTTGTTTTTGTTTTTGTTTCCAGAAGTGAATTTTTCACTTTACCACCCCAGTGCCAGAAACAGGTTCCCCAGCCAGCACAGACAACAGCCACACATGCCACAGGATGAACGACTGGAGGCCTTTCTTGTACAGTGGCTTGGCATCCATCAAGACTGAGTGTGGTATGTAAATTATCTCTTCCCAGTCTTGCTAGACTTGGACAGTGAGCTGACCTCCGTCATGTGCTATGTAGATTATCTCTCCTCTGTCTCTGCTAGACCTGTACAGTGAACTGGTCTCCATCATGTGGTATGTATATTATCTCTCCTCTGTCTCTGCTAGACCTGTACAGTGAACTGGTCTCCATCATGTGGTATGTAGACTGTCTCTGCTAGACTTGAACGTTGGGCTGATATCCATCACAGCTGAGTGTGATAGTGTCTCTCCCCTGTTTCTGCTAGACTTGTACGTTGGGCTGGCTTCTATCACAACTGAATGTGGTAGGTAGATTGTCTCTTCCTTGACTCTTCTAGATTGGTTTATCTTTACCATGTTTATGTTCTTTTTTAGTCTACATTGTTGGTGGACGTATGAGAGTTCTTTAGTGCGATATAAAGCCTAGTCAGCTGCTAATGAGCAATTATTGGGAAGTGGCAGATGTGGTTTTGTAGACACATGAAGAGAACACAGTGAACAGATAATAGATATTTGCCCAGATCATGCAGGTATGTTTGGGAATGCGAAATTGGATAAGATGCCTGGACTAGCCCCACTAGGGTTGGAGGGGGGGGGGGGGGGGGGGGAGGTGATGTACTGCAACTGCATAAGGCAGAGGTCATCTCTTGCCCGTGTGACATGAAAAAAAGTAAAATAGAATGTAGTGAAAACTCGCACCTGGAGAGAATGATGCCTTGAGAAATGTCTGCTGTGGACACCACTCGAGACTATGGGAAAGGCAAGACAAGTAATTAACCAAATAACAGCTACATTCAGTATGGAAAACTCTTGGCTGTTTGTTGAGGAGGGCCACAGATCTATTATAGGCTTGTCTTGAATGCTGTGATGTCACATCTTTACCCAGATGAACTCAGATATTGTTGCTAGAATTGTGAATGATTAGGTTTGTATTTTCTAGTTTCTTAACTGTATGGGTTTTAGAGCCCCTCCAAGAAGCATTTCATAAAAGACAACTTTTTAGAAGTTTGCTGCAATGGATATATTGGACTGAAAAGCACCGATGTAACGGCGTAGCTCTAAACCACAACACACCCTTTTAAGGAAGAACACAGTAAAGGAAGATTTGTTCTTTCTGGTCCTGTGTTTACATCATACAGTCGAGTCCACTTAAGTCTAACTCGGTTAAGTCGACATGACCAGCTTAGTCCTGGCAATTTTCTCTGTTGTGTGTGCTGTCTGGATAAGTAGAAATCCTGATAAGTAGAAGTATTTTCTTAGGTCCCTGGGACTTCTGCTTATCCAGACTCAACTATATGCCTAGTTTATGGTTGCTAGTGTGTAATGCCAGTAAGGAGAATAATGACATCAGTCATGAAATCAGCTTGACAGTTCTGGTGTCATTTTCAGGAACATTTCCCATTGATTCAACAAAAACCAGATTACAGATACTAGGACTGGTGATAGATGCTCGGCTCCGTGACCTCAAGTAGAGGGGGGTGCTGAATGCTTTTCTCCCCATCTTCCAGGAGGAGGGACCCATGCTAACTTGGGGTAGGATGTCACTGTCTGTGTGTGTTCAATTTGAGATGTGGTTTGTCTGAGTTGAGGTAGGAAATGTTAGTTGCTTATCCTTTACAGCCAAAGAAGCTATCTCAGCATTTTTTGGCTTGTGGTTTTACTAAACATTGTAACATTCAGTAGTTTGCCATTGCTATCTGCATGGTTAATGCTGCAAGCGTATCAGTGTCCAAATCAGTGCAAAGTCAGCTGCAGATAAAACTAACCCCGTGAAGTAGAAAGTTTATGTCAGTGTTTGCAGTACTCACAGTTGTGTAACTCAAGGGCTGTGCATGATAAGTCAGTGTTTGTGGCATGGCTGGGTTAGTTCCAGCTCTACATAAACATGCCATGAATGTATTGTGTGGGTTGGTTGTGGCAATCACTTGCAGTTCTACAGCAATTACTCTGGCCATGAATGTATTGTGTGGAGTATTGTGGCAATCACTTGCAGCTCTACATCAATTACTCTGGCTATGAATGTATTGTGTGGAGTAGTTGTGGCAATCACTTGCAGTTCTACATGTATTACTCTGTGGAGAATGTATTGTGTGGAGTAGTTGTGGCAATCACTTGCAGCTCTGTAGGCCATGAATGTATTGTGTGGAGTAGTCAATCACAAGCAGCTCTACAGCAATTGTGCTGATTGTGTGGTGTTGTGGCAATCAGTTTGACCTTGTTTCAGTATGTCAAATCCAAGATTGCTGAAGGTGAATCAGTTTGACACACTTCAGTATGTCACTGTTTCATGACACACTTCTTTGACCCTGCTTCTTTTTTGGGTGACATAATTGCATTGTTTATAGAAAAGCTGCAAGATTGACAGTTTCATCTTGATGGATTTAATTTGACACTTCTTTCATCTTGGCGGTTTCATTAAGGTTCTAGAAGATAGTACCTGCACTTGAGGTTCTAGAAGACAGTACCTGCACCTAAGGTTCTAGAAGACAGTACCTGCACTTAAGGTTCTAGAAGACAGTACCTGCGCTTAAGGTTCTAGAAGACAGTACCTGCGCTAAAGGTTCTAGAAGACAGTATCTGCGCTAAAGGTTCTAGAAGACATTATCTGCGCTTAAGGTTCTAGAAGACATTATCTGCGCTTAAGGTTCTAGAAGACAGTACCTGCGCTACAGGTTCTAGAAGACAGTACCTGCGCTAAAGGTTCTAGAAGACATTATCTGCGCTTAAGGTTCTAGAAGACATTATCTGCGCTTAAGGTTCTAGAAGACAGTACCTGCGCTACAGGTTCTAGAAGACATTATCTGCGCTAAAGGTTCTAGAAGACAGTACCTGCGCTAAAGGTTCTAGAAGACAGTACCTGCACTTAAGGTTCTAGAAGATAGTACCTGCACTTAAGGTTCTAGAAGACAGTACCTGCACTAAAGGTTCTAGAAGACAGTACCTGCGCTAAAGGTTCTAGAAGACAGTACCTGCGCTAAAGGTTCTAGAAGACAGTACCTGCGCTAAAGGTTCTAGAAGACAGTACCTGCGCTAAAGGTTCTAGAAGACAGTACCTGCGCTAAAGGTTCTAGAAGACAGTACCTGCGCTACAGGTTCTAGAAGACAGTACCTGCGCTAAAGGTTCTAGAAGACAGTACCTGCACTTAAGGTTCTAGAAGATAGTACCTGCACTTAAGGTTCTAGAAGACAGTACCTGCGCTAAAGGTTCTAGAAGACAGTACCTGCTAGAGAAGACAGTACCTGCGCTAAAGGTTCTAGAAGACAGTACCTGCGCTAAAGGTTCTAGAAGACAGTACCTGCGCTAAAGGTTCTAGAAGACAGTACCTGCGCTAAAGGTTCTAGAAGACAGTACCTGCACTTAAGGTTCTAGAAGACAGTACCTGCGCTAAAGGTTCTAGAAGATAGTACCTGTGCTAAAGGTTCTAGAAGACAGTACCTGCACTAAAGGTTCTAGAAGACATTATCTGCGCTTAAGGTTCTAGAAGACAGTACCGGCGCTAAAGGTAAAGTAAATTCGGGAGATGTGAACCAGTGTCATTGCACAGTTATAAACCATAAATGCTCTGCCATCAGTGTTGCTGTCCGCATGTAACTGTAGCTACAGCAACGTTTCTCTATTTACCCCAGAGTGTCACTCTGGTACCCATTTCCTAGAGGCTGGGTAAACCCCAGGGGCTGCCTGAATTAAAAAACCGACCATGCCTACAGCGAGTTGCAGCTGGATTTGAAAGCAAGCCTCATATCGACTGCACAGATAGATAGATAGATGGATGGATGGATGGATCAATGTTTTTAAATATCCAGAAACCATGAGTTGTTAACCCTTTGGCTCGGTACTATGGATATCGCAACCCTTCGGCCTTGATTCCATAATATGTACCATAAATCTGGGAGAAATGTGCCCTCTCTGCCTACCCCTGGGTGAACCCGGACCACAATGCAATGAGTTCATCACTGCGACGTCAGGTTTAACCAACTACGCTAAAGAGCCAGGCAGCACTAAAGGTTATAGTTTACTTGCACTAAACCATTGAGAAAAGTGGTAGAGATGTGTGCCGAGAGAGAATGACATGGTGTTAAACAGTGTTGTGTGCGTCCTCTCAGTGACTTTCTCACTTTCTTCTTGCAGTTCTTCGTACTGCTGAAGGTCATGTACCAACTGGAGCATTAATCATCTTATTGTGCTCATTGGAGATGGAAGCACCTGCAGTCAGACAGATCTGCTCATTTGAGATCGTGTGTACTCCTGGCCTGGGTAATGTGACTGGCAAATTTCGCAGGTGGTTGGTGGCTCATCATTCACGGTTTTCAGGATAAGACAAAATTTCAAGAGAAGAACCTGCTGGCCTCATAAACTGGACATGGGATATTTTGCTTGTGTGTTGTATGATCGTGTAAATGTTTTATCGAGAAGTAAAGGGAAGGACATTCTTTTTTCACACCAAGCGGGGAGATCCACTGTTGTGGGTCCACATGTGTTCATTTGATATTTTTGACTGGTGTGTGTCTTTAGAGAGTGTGGGATAAGGGGAAGGGAAGGGGGGGGGGGATAAGGGGAAGGGGGGGGATAAGGGGAGGGAGGGAGGGGGGGGGATAAGGGGAGGGAGGGAGGGGGGGAAAGGGATAAGGGGAGGGAGGGAAGGGGGGGGGGGGGGAGGGAAGGGGAGGGAAAGGAGAGGGGGAGATAAGGGGAGGGAGGGAGGGGGGGGGGGATAAGGGAAGGGGGGGGGGGGGGGGGGGTAAGGGGAAGGGAAAGGGGGGGGGATAAGGGGATAAGGGAGGGGGGGGGATAAAGGGAGGGGGGGGGGGGGAAGGGAAGGGAGGGAGGGAGGGGAAGGGATAGGGGGAGGGAGGGAGGGGATAGGGGGATAAGGGGATAAGGGATAGGGGGATAAGGGGAGGAGGGAGGGGGGGGAATAAGGGGAGGGAGGGGAGGGGAAGGGAAGGGAAGGGGGGGAAAGGGAGGGGAAGGATAAGGGGAGGGAAGGGGGGGGGGATAAGGGGAAGGGAAGGGGGGGAAAGGGGAAGGGAAGGGGAGGGGAAGGGGGGATAAGGGAAAGGGGGAGGGGGGATAAGGGGAAGGGAGGGAGGGGGGGGAAGAAGGGGAAAGGGAGGGAGGGGGAAGGGATAAGGGGAGGGAGGGAGGGAGGGGGGAGGGGGGATAAGGAAAGGGAGGGGGGGATAAGGGGAAAGGGGAGGGGGGGGATAAGGGGAAAGGGAAGGGGGGGGATAAGGGGAGGGAGAGAGGGGGGGGATAAGGGGAGGGAGGGGGGGGGATAGGATAAGGGAGGGGGAGGGGGGGGGATAAGATAGGGAGGGAGGGGGGGGGGGGAGGGAGGGGGGGGGGGGATAAGGGAGGGAGGGGGGGGGGAGGAGGGAGGATAAGGGAGGGGGGGGGGGGGGGGAAGGGAGGGAGGGGAGGGGATAAGGGAGGGGAGGGGGGGGATAAGGAGGGGAGGGGGGGGAGGGGAGGGGAGGATAAGGGAGGGAGGGAGGGGGGGGAAAGGGAGGGAGGGGAGGGGGGGGATAAGGGGAGGGAGGGAGGGGGGGGGATAAGGGAAGGGAGGGGGGAAGGGAAAAGGGGGGGAAGGGGGAGGGGATAAGGGGAGGGGGGGGGAAGGGGGGATAAGGGGAAGGGGGGAGGGGGGAAGGGATAAGGGAGGGGGGGAGGGGGAAGATAAGGGGGGGGGGGAGGGGGGGGAGGGGATAAGGGAGGGGGGGGGAAGGGAGGGAGATAGGGGGGAGAAAGGGAGGGGGGGAAAGGGAGGGAGAGAGGGGGAATAAGGGGGAGAGAGGAGGGGGGAAAGGGGAGGAGGGGGGGGGAAAGGGAGGGGGGAAAGGGGGGAGAGAGGGAGGAGATAGGGGGGGGAGGGGAGGGGGGGGGGGGGGAGGGAGGGAAAGGGGGGGAAGGGGAGAGGGAGGGGGGAGGGAGAGGGAGGGGGGAGAGAGGGAAGGGGGGGAGGGGGGATAAGGGAGGGATAAGAGAAGGGGGGGGGGGAGAGGGATAAGAGGGGGAGGGGAGAGGGAGGGGGGGGATAAGAGAAGGGGGAGGGAGGGATAAGAGAAGGGGGGGAGGGGGGATAAGATAAGGGGGAGGGAGGGAGGGGGAGGGATAAGGGGAGGGGGAGGGAGGGGGGGAAGGGGAAGGGGAGGGAGGGGGGAGATAAGGGGGGGGAGGGAGGGAGGGGGGAAGAATAAGGGGAGGGAGGGAGGGGGGATAAGAAAGGGGAGGGAGGGGGGAAGGGAGATAAGGGAGGGAGGGAGGGGGGAGATAAGGGGGGGGAGGGAGGGAGGGGGAGATAAGGGGAGGGAGGGAGATAGGGGAGATAATAAGGGGAGGGGAGGGGGGGGATAAGGGGAGGGAGGGAGGGAGGGGGAAGATAAGGGGAGGGAGGGAGGGAGGGGAGATAAGGGGAAGGGAGGGGGGGGGAGGATAAGGAGGGAGGGGATAAGGAGGAAGGGAGGGATAAGGAGAGGGGGGAGAAGGGGGAGGGGGAGATAAGATAAGGGGAGGGGGGATAGGGGGGAGGGAGATAAGGGGGGGGATAAGGGGGAGGGAGGGAGATAAGGGGGATAAGGGGAGGGGAGAGGGGGGGATAAGGGGGGGGGGGGGGGGGGGAAGGGGGGAAGATAGAGGGGGGGGGAGAGATAGGATAAGAGGATAGGAGGGGGGGGAGATAAGGGGGGGATAGATAAGAGAGGGGGGGGGGATAAGGAGGGGATAAGGGAGGGGGGGGGAGGAGAGATAGAGGGAGGGGGGATAAGAGGGGGGGGAGATAGGGGAGGATAAGAGGGGGGGGAGGGGGAAGGGAGATAAGAGGGGGGGGGGGGAAGGATAAGAGGGGGGGGGATATAAGGGAAGGGGGAGATAGATAAGAGGGGGGGGGGGAAGAGGGGGGGATAAGAGGGGGGGGAGGGGGGGGGAAGAGATAAGAGGGGGGGGGAGAGAGGAGAGGGGGGGGAGAGATAAGAGGGGGGGGAGAGATAAGAGGGGGGGGGAGAGATAAGAGGGGGGGGGAGAGAAGAGAGGGGGGAGATAAGAGGGGGGGGGAGGATAAGAGGGAGGGGAGAGATAAGAGGGGGGGGGGAGAGATAAGGGGGGGGGATAAGAGGATAAGAGGTGGGGGGAGATAAGAGGGGGGGGGGAAGATAAGAGGGGGGGGGGAGAGATAAGAGGGGGGGGAGGAGATAAGAGGGGAGATAAGAGGGGGCCGGGGGAGATAAGAGGGGGGGGGAGATAAGAGGGGGGAGGGAAGTAAAAAGTAAAGGGGGGGGGGGGCTGAGAGTGGAGATAAATTGCGTTTTCCTAAGGATGACACCCAGAGAGACGGAGAGAGAGAGACACACACACATAAGTACGCGCCTGACACTAAGAGAGACAGATACACATATTGGGGGAGTTGTGTTCTGTTTAGCATAACAATGCTATATCTGTAAAACGGCTCTGCATGCAAAATTAAAGTTATAGAATGAGTTCAAAGTCCAGAAGTTGGCAAAAAAACTGAACTTTCTGCCATAGTTTACAGTTGGTCAACACTGAGAGTTAGACAAAAACAAACACAGACGCAGAGAGAGAGAGGGAGAGAGAGAGAGAGAAGGACAGAGAGAGAGAGAGAGATAGAGCGATAGGGAGAGAGAGAGAGAGGGCGGGGGAGGGGCAGAGAGAGATTGTGTTCTCCTTAGTAATGAAACATTGAGAGAGATAGAGAAATTTATATACATGCACACACACACACACGCATATTGGTTATTTTGATTTATATACACTGATTGGTTGTATTATCACAATAAGATATTATATTATACAATTGACTGTTTCCTTTTAATCGTATTAATTGGTAAAATTTTCACTGTCTGGTTATATTGTCACAATTTTAGTTATATTGTCGAAAGAAAGAAAAACTCAACACGTCTAATTTGTTAGCATGACAGGTAATATTGTTGCAATAGCTGAGTGGAGGGAGAGAGAGAGAGAGAGAGAGGGGGGGGGCAGAGATTCTTGTATTCTCCAAAGAATGACACTGTAGACTGTTTCGAGTTTAACCTAAAATACCCGTTGTTGTACAATTTGAATGGTAGGGGAAATCACCTTAGTATTTCTTCTTCTTTGAAAACTATTTCTTGGTTCTCTCCCTTTATTGAACCTATTCTTCCAGTGCACACAGTTCGTGCTTACCCACATAGAACTGCAGTTACACCTGTCACACTAACCAGCCTAATCGAGGGACTGCAACCAGGACCACACAACCAGGAATAAACACCCGGTAGCACAAGGTGCCACCATACGGATGAGAATCCTCTGGGCACAAGTCCCAGAAACCCCGTTCAACCGTTATCTTATATTAGGGCCCCCGATGACAGCCGGATTGGGGCTTTAAAATATACGATAAAAATGACTTATATCCAGTTTCGTCCTTTTTAGGACGAAATTTTTTGTCATTTGAAGCCCTACTCTGGCTTTTGCCAGGGGCCGCAATATAGGCAGGCCATACATATGGCCAAATGTCTGGGACCTCTCCACGGCGATCCTCATCCGCATGGTGGCACTTTGTGTCATCGGGTGTTTATCGCTTGTGTGATGCCCTGGTGGGGTAGAAAGTCAGTCAGTCAGTCAAAATGTTTCTCCAATACTGGGGCTAAGTTTTCAACCAGATTTATTATCACAGTGAGATGTTACATTTCCACACTTAGGTTCTTTATACATTAGTTTTATGTTTAGATACGGTCTGTTAACTCTTTCAGAACGAAACTGAAGAGGGGGGGGGGGGGGGTGGACAGCATTAATTTTAAGCGGAATTTTTTTGCTGCAACACGACAAACTTGTAACCTTCCTGAAGAAAAAGTATTGGCTGAATCGGGACATATATAAAATTTAAGATAAATGAGTCCAGAATAAATCTAAACTGTTTAAATGTGAGTATAACAGAAAATATTAAAATCACACAACATTCAAGGATGTTAGACACATATAAATATCTATTCGCATTAAAAAATTGTGTGCTTACTTTTTTTTTTTTTTTTGAACAACACTGCTATCTAATTCTGAGAATGCACATGCCTTCTCTGTTCAATTATGTATCAGCTAGTCTTTATTGAAAACAATTAATTAAAATACTTTGGATGTTATGATCATTTTTGTAAGACATTTAAATTTTAACAACAACCGAAAATCGGAAAAACAGAGGATCGAAACATTGATCCGATTGAAATAGTTTGTGAAATTTTTATATCCAAAACTAAATTATCACTAGTAGATTTGTGACTTAGATATCAATCAAAATATCGAGATTGTTGTCACCATCTGGCAGATTTTTATCGACGACAGAGCAGTATGAACAGTTCTAGAAATTTTCCCCTTTTTTAATATGTATAGAAAATTCACATACAAATTGTATGCAATCTAAATATTTTTTTTAAATCTGAAAATAATGCACCGACAACGTTAAACTTTGCAAACAAAAGTACTTCTTGTTGTTAATCTTGATTGTTCAAAAACTTGTTCATAAAAATTAGTTTTTCCTACAAACGGAACAAAATTAAAGTGTCTCTGTCATGATCCAGTATACTGGCGATACGTCTTTAAGGGATATACTTAATCGCCAGTATACTGGCTAAGGTCCGTAAAGAGAATGGCATCGCAACTGCCCACTTTATTGTCAAAATGATAGTTACATTGTTAAATGACTTGCAATATTATATTTTTACTTGGTTAGGTTGTCTCACTGAATGGTCAATTCGTTACACTATCTAGTTAAATTGTCATAATCGCTGCTTATAGTGTCTCCCTGATTGATATTGTTTTTTTTTTTTTAAAGTGACTGGTTTTATTGTCAAAAGGACCTGATTATATTGTCCCAATGAACTACACTCACTTGCTATATCATTATCATTAATCAACGTAAAGGACCCTTGTCACTATAGTCACAGTGTTTTTATAGATGAACTGGCCTGTATGGGTGATGTGCTAAACATCCCACGAGTCGCCTTTACTGCCCTGGACGCTACATAGTACACATTTTAGGCAACGTTGAAATATTTCCCTTTCAGCTAAACAGCAAATGAATAAGAGCATCTTTATCCCTACTTATTGTTATCAGTGCCAAACATGGACAATGAATAGGACAGTAGAACAACAATTAACTACATACTGCATGTGAAATGCGCTGTTTCTGAAAGGTCACTAGCAACACAAAAAGATACTGGGTTACGAATGCCAGCAATAGAGAGAAAGTCGAAATAAGACCATGTCTAGAATATACTGACAGAGAATGAAATAGTTAAGCCATCTAGTAAGAATGCAGCCCGGCCAGACTACATATGAGACATTTTAAAGCAAAACATCTGGGAGGAAAACCAAGAAAGAGATGGATACATGGTGTTGCTGAAACCTGCACACAGATGAATAATCCATTACCCAAGCCACCCGAGAAGCGTAAGACAAACACTGAAAAGCACGACACTAGCACGACACTGGGAAACAACTTGGTATCACCGAGACGACAAAAGAAGAAAGAGAAGACCTTTGCGTACACTGTCATGTTCGCTTGTGATTTTATCACACCGACTGGTTATATCGTCACAATCATTTGTTTTGTTAAACTTACGAGTTATAAAATCAAAGCTGCTTTGTTTCTTGTTACAATGGCAAAAAACATTTATCCCAGTGTCTTCACCTAGGTTAGAGGTTAAATAATAACTTCAAACACATTGGAATCTCACGAAATGAGCTTTTTTATTTTCATTGACAATTTCTCCTTTTCTCTCTTGTTCAAATACTAACTTGACTACTACGAAGCCTGACAAAAAAGTTCGTCCCTTGTGACATTTTCATGGTCTGTATGGCTGTGTGACATTTACTATGGTGCATTACAAATAACCCCGGAACATTTGTGCCAGTCATGTCTTGTGAGCTGGCTGTAGACATTGGTGCCTGTCTGGAGCTTGAGACTCTGTTGTTTCAGTTTTGGGTTTTGCGAATCTGCGTTACTGTCTGTTTCACCACTTTTTAGTGCGGTGTAGACATGAGGGTTTAGGGCAGCCACGAATGTGCAGGTTAAGATGTTTAATTTGCCCCCGGCAGAAAAACTCTATCACCTTTACGGGGTATCGAACCCGGGTCTCCCGCGTAAGAGCCCGACATTGTAACCTATCGGCCAGCGGCTGTTCATCTGCATGATGAAAAAGTTAAATCCTTGCTCCATGATTTGAAAGCTTTGGGTTCAATTTCAGAATGAGTTTGTTCATTTCGCTAGTCGTGGAGTATTGAATTGATGCTAAGGGGTATCGTCGCTGCGATTTCGTTCACGCTTTGTGCAACTTTGTGCTTGGGCGATCAGATGGCTGAAGTGATAGACAAGCTAAACGGGTCACAACTAGAGTGGAACAACAGGTTTCTGACTTTATTTTTTTTTTAAAAGTTGTTCGTGAACCGAACGTTTTGAAAAGTGAAATCAATCCCCCCCCCCCCCCCCCCCCACCCCCCTTAAAAAAATGAATGTAAAGTGGAAAAATTCGTGTTTAATTCACTGTTTAACTATGTAAGCACTTACAAGAGTATCATATCACATGCATAGAAATGTTAAAAACGAAATTATATATATTTATAATATACTAGCTGTACCCGGCCACGCGTTGCTGTGGCATAGATTGGCTAAATTGAAAGAAAAAAAAATAGAAATCGCACGTGTCTAATATGGTTACTGTCGCAATCTCATTATCTGCGCACATACAGAGATAGTCTTTGATGCCCCCCTCCCCCCGCTTCCCAAATCCACCTACTTCTCCCTCCTTCATCAAAGGCTTTTGGAAAAGAAAGACAATAGAAATCGCACGTGTCTTATATAGGTAATGTCGCCATCATTCTCCGCACAGATATAGAGAGAGTCTTTTTTGCCACTTTAGAACACGCAACATATAATTGTGTCTTTATATTAGTGGTCGTTTAAGTGGTATTATTAGCGCAGTAAAGAAAAAATGGTTATTTGGTTTTCACAATCTAAAGCTGTAATTGTAAATAACCAAGTAAGACGTTCAAAAAATGAGAACAGCGGAGGTATATTAGTAAAATATAAACAAATTAAGAAATAAACACTTTAAAATGATTCGTTAAGCTCTTTAAGTTAACAATTTCTGTCATCACCCCCTTTCCTCCCCCATCAACGAATACTTCTCTCTCCCTCACCCAAGGATTTGAAAGTCATCACCCGACGATACTTCTTGTAACTGACCTTGATACCCCTGTCCATCCGGACTAAAGATGTGTGTCCCGATTCTAACACAACTCAAAAACCGCAGGCAATTGTTTTCTCATAAACAGATATCCCAGATATAAACTTCAAGTATTATTGAAACGGCACAATAATAGAAATCGTACGTGTCTAAGACGGTAAATGTCGCAATCATTCTCTGCCTAGACATAGTCTTTGATCGCCTCCCCCCCCCCCCTCACCCTCCCCTTTCTCAAATCCACCGACTACTCTCTAACTCATCGAAGGTTGTTTGAAAGGAAAGAAAATAGAAACCATGTCTAATATGGTTAACGTCGCAATAAGCGATATAGAGATAGTTTGGTTTGTTGCATCTCACCGGCGAATGGTTGATAAATGGAGCGTCCCGACTGCCGCTGCGCATTAACGAACGTGGCTTTCCTTTAATGTCACTAAAATGGAAATATTAGTTTCGAAAAATTTTCTAACAAATGTAGTCACTTGTCTCTAATAATGACACGTATAATTTCAAACCATGACGGGTAAAAATCGGGTATCATAACAAACACATCCTGAAAATTTCAGCTAAATCGGTTCAGTAGTTTCCAAGTCTATAGCTCGTAAACAAACACACAAACATTGATTTTTATATATATAGATAATACAGTGAACTCAAGAAATACAAAATCAATGCATCTAAATTTAAATCCTTTTAAGTTGTCCAAAATAGTGCGTTCCAATGTTTTTTTTAAAGCCCCACCCTGGCTGTTGCCGGGGGCCCTAATGTAACCCAACCTAAGAGTTGAACGAGGTTTTTGGAACCTGTCCCCAGGTGATCCTCATCTAAATGGTGGCATTTTGTGTTACCAGATGTTGATCGCTCTGTGTGATGTCCGGGTGTGGTTGAATGTCAGTCAGTCAGTCCTCTTAGGCTGTAAAAATTAACTTAATTTCGTAAGTAAAAGTTAATGGAGAAGGTTATGTTGAGAGATTTGTATGCGTTTGGAAATGGTTCCTATAAACCAGTTGCATCGAAGCTGTGTAAAGGATACTTACAAGATTACAATGTTGATGTGATTTTTGCCCAAAATTCTGCAAGTGTTTTTTTGGTCATAGGGCACTTCAAAGCGCTCCAGAAAACTAGTTTCTGAACTCACTCAGTCCACAACAATGCTCAGTATATGATTGGATGTACCCTTTGATTGCCCTCCATAGCATAACGTGCTCTCTTACTGTTACGCTTTGGCTAGAGCATAATAGAGAAATCAGGCTTCCCACACTGGTCACTGGAGCTATGTATGTTGCCACTTTGAAGTAAAGCATTCATAATTTGGTATCATGATTGTTTACTCACTTTAGGTGTCTCCTGTGAAACCTTCTAGTACTGTAAAAGTTAAAGAAAACAATGACCAGCTGGTCCATGAACTAGATTAGAGGAGTAGTGTTATGAGACAAGAACTTACTGCACCATCGGCTGTCCTCCAAAACTGGAGTGTGAACAAGAGTATTGTCAAATAAAATTATTAAGCATGGGCACTTGCAAGCAAGAATCTGCACTGAGCAGACATTTCAATTTCACCAAAATCTCATTTCGTGAAGTACATGGTTTCAGGATTCCTGTTCAGTAACTGAGGTTTGGGTTGAAAAGCAAAATGTTTCAGAAGGGAGGCGTTCGAGAACCAAGGTTTCACGGTACATATTGCGAGCGTGCGAGCGTTTACACACAGATTACAACAGTCCGAAGTGAATGGTGCAGCGACGACTGATTGGGAATCTGGTCGACACTCAACACTTAGAATAATGGCAGCACGGAGATACGATCAGACTGCTACTACCTTCGGAGTTGTTACTCTGTGCTGGCTCCTAAAGATCAAGACAGGGCGCTTGTAGAAATGTCTTAGTGCTATGATGTCAATTCTTAACTAGGCTGAACTCATGGGATAAAACTTGGATCAATGTTTTATAGTTTGAGCTGTATCCAAGCACACTGAATATGTGGTGCTAAATTCATATTTTTATAGATAAATAGGCACTACATTGTTGTTGTGGTTTACCTCACACTTCACCTTTATGTCTCTGACATTTTCCAGCACGCATTCGCGTTGGGTCGACTGGAAGTAATAGGTGAATTAATAATATGTGCTTCGCCATCGGGTCGTTTCGTAACAGTCGGGGTTGAACCGGGTTTCTGTGATTTGTACCTAAGGGCTTTTCATCTAAATATTTGTACGTGCGGGATTCTTCTTTTATAGTCCCAGTGTCCTGGTTTTTTGTATTTGTTTTGCGCTTCTCAGATGGTTTGGGGGATGGATTTGTTCATTGTTTTGGCGGTTTCAGCAACACAATTCATCCGCTTCTTTCTTGTTTTTGGTCGCCGATCTCCCAGATGTTCTGCTGTAAAAAGTTTCATATAAAGTCTGGTCTGGCTGCATTCTCACTAGACGACTGAACAATTTCGTTCTTTGTCTGTCAATATAATCCAGAGAAGGTCTTATTCCAACGTTTCCTCTAATTCTGGTATTTTTTAACCCTGTCTCTTCTTGTGTTGCTAGTGACCTCGCGGAGACACCTGTGGTTATGTTCTGTTCTAGTGCTCTATTCACTGTCCATTTGTCAATGATAACATAAGGTAGGGATACAAATGCTATTAATTATTTGCGGTTGTGCTGGAACATGTCTGCAGTAAACCGGCAGGTGTGGGGTGCGGACATTTTCTGTCAATCTTCCCACTCCACCCCCTACACATTTGGGTATCAAAGCAGTAGGGCTAACTGGTAGGTGACATCATTTGCCTTCTGTACTCTCACTTCTACCTCTCTGCCGTCTCTGTAAATATGCTTCCCAGATATTTGAATTCTCGTACTTGTTGCGGTCCAGTAGGCAAATAAGACAAGAGATCAAGCAAGATAATGTATCTAGTTTTATGAGAAACGTCACTGGAACTATATCGGCCACGCACTCGGAATGGATAAGACAAGACTTCCCCATCAAAAGAAAACGGGGAAGACCAAGAGAGACTCTACGTAGTACCATCATCAGGGAAATCTCGAACGTGGGCCTAACAAACATCCAAGACCTAAAACAGGTGGCAAAGAACCTCCAGACATGGAAAGCTATGACCTCTGCCCTATGCCCCGCCATATGCTCACGAAGAAAGACCAACTTGTTTGACTGAAGTACCGTTAACATGAACGTTCATGATATTATGTGTCCTACCTATCCTTATTACTTCAGTTTTCGCGGTGCTTATTCTCAAATCATACGTTGTGCAAGCTTGATGTAAGGAGTCAGTAGGGTGTTGAAAATTATGTTCTTGGTGGTGTGTTAGACATTGATCATCTGCAAAAAAGAAGTTTATTGATTTCTTCAGTCTGTATTTGCCTCCTGTGTAATTCTATTATTTTTACCTCTGGGCAACCGCTGGTGTCAATACTAACAAAAGAATAAAAGATGGCGATATTTTGGACATGTCCTGAAAAGAAAAGAAAAATAATAACAACATAGGCGCTGAAATTAAACAAATGGACTGAGGTTGCAACGAGGGCCAAGAGAAAAGAAACAGGCAAGAGGCTGCGGGGGGGGGGGGGGGTGTTCGCCGTGGCGTTAGCGGCTATACGCCTGCCTGCGGATCGGAAAGTCGCGGGTTCGCGTCCTGACGTAGCCAGACTTTTTTTTTCAAAAATTACCTTGACTCCCAGGTCGACCCAGTCTTAAGTGGGTATAAGGTGCAGTCCTGGGAAGTAAAGGCTCTCAGAGAGATGCTGGCCACATCACCCACCAAGTGCCGATTTATCTATAAAAATATAGGTCTTTTGAGAGGTTGCGGGCAGGTCTCTATGACCAAAGTGGACAGAATGGGAAAGTCACTCGCGAGCCCAATATTACAAGGTAGCTGCGTATAATTTACAGGACGTTATAAAACCAACTCCAGATTGGCTGTTGTGAGTTTACTAGGCAAGTTTTACAATCAGTAGTTTGCCATTGTGCTCTCAACGGTCAGCTCTCGGTATCACTGTTGAAACCACTGCAAGACAAACCGTCCGCAGCTGAGATCGATACGGATTCCCTGGCATTACGAAGCGCATTCGCAACGCCTGAGCCACATATGGCGACCCCATTGTACAATATGATTCGTAATGCTAGTGACTATTCACTAAGAAAATCTTTTTGTCATTATCTATACAAAATTGTTCTTGTTATTGTTCATAAGTTATCAGCACTTACTCTTTTCTCCATGAACTCCCTGAACCTGTGTGTTTTTTCTTTTTGTGTGTGTGGCTTTATGCATCATGTTAACGTTTTCTGACACAGGATGCAGGCATTTATCAGCCTGTTTGAATGGATGACATGTAGTTACATGGCAAAGGTCAGTTGAACTGTATTTATGGTGTTCGTTGGTGTGGGAGTTGAGGGGAGGGGTGTATGAGAAATCCAAGCCATAACTTCCTGTTATTTTCTGTGATTTTGTAAGGGTATACAGTGTGTGGATGGAGGAAGCATCACTCTAGAGTTCTATAGTCACTGTACTGTTACTTTTTGGCACTTTCGCTGCAGTACCCTCTAATCCCCTCCAGTGTGTTTGTTGACAGTTTGCTTGCTTTATAATCTAGACGTCTCGTGTTTGCGTGCGCGCGTGTATGTGTGTGTGTTGTTATGGCATTACCGAAGGAACACACTAGCCTAACAACAGTGTAGAAACAACATGACAAGTAAAAGCGTAGAAGGAGATGAAAAAGGATGAGAAAGAGGTAAAAAAAAAGGGGGGGGGGGAGATAGGAAAATAAAGCAAAAAAATTTAGATGAAACAGAAGAAGAAGCAGCAGCAGTAGTAGGTAATAGCAGTAGTATGAGCAGCAGCCGTAGCGGCAGCAGCAGCAGCAGTAGTAGTAGTAGTAGTAGTAGTAGTAGCAGCAGCAGCAGCAGAAGAAGAAGAAGAGTAGCAGCAGCAGTAAAAGCAGCAGCAGAATTGTAGTATATTATAAAACTTACTGTTAAGTTAGTTGCGTATCCTTTAGAGGATGACGCAGAACCAACCCAAGCATTTATCAGATTTTGTTTTTTTTTCTAGGAAAATTTCACGTTCAGTAGTTTGCCATTGCTTTCTGAACAGTCAACGCACGGTACCACTGTCGAAACCAGCGCAAAACAATTCGTCCACAGGGATGGAACACGGCACCCCGGTATTTCGAAGCGCCTAACCCATAGACGCCGACAAAACATACACAGCCATGAAAAATTAGGAATAAGTACCAAACGAATCTAACAATTATAGAGTTTATATACATACGTATTTCGTATTTCTCACCCCATGTTTGTCATCATCATCATCATAACCACTTTTGTCGTTAAGCGGCATGGGGAGGAATAAATTGCGATCCAGTGCACGTTGGCTGCCATTGGCTATTGTCATACCGTAAAGGAGTAGAATGTTTTAAATGTTGTCGATCCATTTTTTTCCGCGGCCGTTATCTTGCTCCTGTCGCTGATCTTCTGAGATGTAGTGCTTGTGATGGTATTTGATCTTGCTGCATTCTAGCGAGATGGCCAAACCACTTGATCTGCTGTTTCTCGATGAATCTATTACAAGGTGTCTTTCCCACAAATTGCCTGATAGTTTCATTATTTACTCGATCTCGGATTGTTAGCTTGGCTGCTTTTCTCAGGCTTCTCAGTGGTTAAGCGTTTATAAGCTTTAGATAGTGTCCATGTTTGGCACTGGTAGCTTGATGTTGAAATTAATATGCTGTTAATAATCTGTCTGTTTGCATTCATAGTTATGCTTGGATGTCTTAATAATGGTGACAATTGGTATATAAGTGACACTTGCTTTCTGACATCCGGTTTCTATTTCTCTGTCAATTCTACCATCTTCTGTGATCATACTTTCTAGATATTTAAACTCCTTAACTTGATTCAGAGCAGAACCATTCAACGGTATGTGTAGTCGGGCAGGGGTTCTACTAATCTGCATTGTTTCGGTTTTGTTTGCATTGATCTTCATGTTGTATTTACTGCATGATGAGTTTAACCTGTTCATGCGGTCTTGCAGTCTATCGTCTTCAGGATGGAAAAAGCATCGGCAGTCAGCGAATAGTAGTTCGTTTAATGTTTGTATATACGAGTATATACATGCATATATATACATACAGACACACACACACGAATATATAAACTTTTATTGCAGTAATGATCTTCAGTGTCTAACAACAGTTTAAACAACTGCCCCAATTGTATATCAAATCACCTGAATCAAGAAATGCAAAAATGAATTCGCAGTAACAAATGTCAGAAAACAGGAACAGATATTTTGATTTGGAAAATATAAGAAATTATAATTTAATAATTTCATTGCAATGTTTAGAAAAAATGATAACTTATCGTCATCATCATCGTATTTGTCAAATTCATGATTGTCATCGTCGTCATCATCGTCATCATGATGGTCATCATCGTGTAGCAAGTCCTTAGCAGAACGTCACTCTAACCGTAGCGCACTTAAATTCTACTTGGTCCCTTGTGAACTTTCTGCCCGGTAAATTTTCATACTTACAGTTTCATTAACAGCCCATGTTTACCGTCTAACTGGTTCTTCTTCACATTTTTCTTCTTTACTGGCTGTAATCTCTGGCCGAAAATTTTAGTTGTTCGTCTTCTTCTGGAATTTAGTCTTGTTCCAGAACCGAAACGTTGCGTGCAGAATTTATTCACAAATCTGGATTTTGTATGCAGACTGGTCGTTCATCGCATTTCAGACAGACGCGTTCCGACTTTGAAAGAAACATCCCTAATTAGTTATCTTTTACGTCATGCTTGTTAGGGTAGCATTGGCTTTTTTCTTCCCTACCCCCCCCCCCCTTTCCCCTCCCTTCTCTTTCAATAAGGCCCTGAAATGCAGACGAGGATTTCACTGGTCGACTCCTGCCTCCTCTGCTCTAGAACCTAGACGAGGAATCGCACTGGTTAAATCCTGTCTTCTCTGCCCTGGAACTCCGACGAGGAATCGCACTCGTCGACTCCTGTCTTCTCTGCCCGGGAACCCACACGAGGTGTAGTACTGGTCGACTCCTGTCTTCTCTGCCCGGGAACCCACACGAGGTGTAGTACTGGTCGACTCCTGCCTTCTCTGCCCGGGAACCCACACGAGGTGTAGTACTGGTCGACTCCTGCCTCATCTTCTATGAACCATACCCTCCATTAATAATCTCTCTAAAGCATGTTTGCGTTTAATATTTAAAAAAAAATTATAAATAAACCGAAAAACTACTGAATGTAAAGTTGTCTAGGAAAAATCAAATACCCAAAATCTGCAACTTCATTCAAAGTTGTAAAGGATAGTAAAGTAAAGTAAATATACCTTTTCACGACTTTAAGCATATCGGGTATATGGAAATAGCGCCCATATTATCACCGACCATTGGCACTAGGTGGGTAATGTGGTCAGCATTACGCCGGCCGTCTTTACTTCCTCAGGAGAGCCATCCTGGTACCCATTCTAGGCTGTGTCGACCTGTGACGCCCAATATACCATGATACAAATCCACACAGCCTGCAGTGGGTTTCGATCAAGGTACGTTAGAGCTAACTAGCCGGACTCACAACGCCTAAGCCACGGCCGCCGCAAAGCTGTAAAGAACACTCAGCTGAAATTAATAGCAGAAGTATTTCAATTTAGAGAACAATACTGTCTATCAGAATCATGAAATATAGATCTTGACAGTATTTTCTTGTTCTTAATCCACGATATTCATGGACAAATTTAATTCAGAAGAATAATTCTGTTTTTCCTTTAGTGATTGCGAAATTTTCCACGACTGTCCAGCTGTATATTGCCTCATAAAATATGCATGTTGTCATGGTTTTGGCTTTTAATTATTTGGTTATGTTGTGCCATGACAAACTACGGAACGCAAGCTTACCTTATAGAACCGGGATATCGCCATCATCATTATCATCTTGCAATGCCATTTTATGTCACATACCTGCAGTCTATTTCTCCTTTCCGTTCTATCCTGTGCAATAATTTGCCCTCTGGGGAATGTATACACAAATTTACGCACACACACACACACATATACACACACACATATACACACACAGCTAGAGAGAGAGAGAGAGAGAGAGAGAGAGAGAGAGAGAAAGAGAGAGAGAGAGAGAGAGAGAGAGAGAGAGAGAGAGAGAGATGTGCTAGCACTCAAACACGTACACACACGGTTGAATATAGTCAGTTTACCTTACTGGTTAACTCAGATGGTTTTAATATAATTTAGCACAAAGAGCTTTCAGGCTAATTAGCAGAATGATACTGGTATGCATTTACTCAGTTGTCGTCTATTGTAACGCATCATTCAAGAAACGCAAAGACCCTTTAGATTCGGGAAGCTCATGTTGCTAAACTGGCAGCTCTCTTTAAATGGCATAATGCTTGACTTGTTAGGGCCGTGGTGCTGTATTAAAGCAATCACTAGCACAAAAATTCCCGCCATTTTTCTATGTCTTCCACTTGTTGAACAGCTGCATAGTAATTTTAGTCCTCTCGATTTGTTGATGTTGCAGTTTTAGGTCCTTTATTGCCCCCCCCCCCCCCACCTTCTTCGACAACACCCCCTCCCCCCTTACACACACAGCAATGTTCCTTGAAGTATAGACTCTGCAGTCGAATCACCTCTCAACATGTGTCTGAACCAAGTTAGCTTGCGACAAGTGCCAGAAGAGGCTCATGAAGTCTCGCTAATTCATCTCTCTCATTTCTTTGCTAAGTTTTGTCAGCGCACATAGAAAATTCCGCCTCTCCCCCTTTTTTCCTTACCCCCAGTGGCCACTTCCACTATTTCTTTAATCATCATCATCATCATCAGGTGCCTTGCCGACTGTCGTGGGCGATTATCCCTCTCCACAATCTGCGATCTCCTGCAGCATGTATCAGTTCGTGTGCCGACACACCTCCATGCCATGCAACGAGGCTGTCAAGAATCTGCTCTCGTTGTCTTCCTCTATCCCTCCTTCCACACATCTGTCCAGTGGTCACAACATGTTCTATTTTTCCTCTTCTCATTACATGGCCGAAAAATAACGACTGTCTCCTTCTAATGTCTGTGATAAGTTGTATTCTGGCTCCCGCCTCTTTCAAAACCTCTTGGTTGTTCTTTTTGGCTGTTCTAAGCATTCTTCTGTAAAACAACATCTCTGAGGCCTCAAGATATTGTTTGGCTTGCCTACCGATTGTCCAGGATTGACAGTCATATGTTAAAACTGGATGTATGTAGCAAGCAAGAATTCTTCTTCTAACTCTCAATGATAAAGATATGTTGCATAAGATGCTCTTCGTTTTATAAAATGCAGTTTGTGCCTGTGTTGCTTTGTGTTTAGCCTTATTAAAATACTCCACTCTTTTTTGAAAGTTCCCCCCCCCCCTGACCCCCCCCCCCCCAACAAGTTTTGAGGTAAACAACAAATAATATGGTAGCAGATTGCTTTGCACCTGTTTTGACAAAACTATGATCTACGCCCGGTCATATTCCATTTGCAAATTAAAGTTAGTTGCGTATCTATTACAGGAAGTTGAAAAAACCAAACCCAGCCATTTTTTAATTTTTAATTTTGCTGCTTGATTCTCCTTGACAATTTCACATTCATTAGTTTCACATTTCTTTTGGAAATGATCGGGACTCTAACATTTCCCCCTCCCCCTTCTTTTTCCTTCCCCCC
This sequence comes from Candidula unifasciata, assembly GCA_905116865.2. Classification (NCBI taxonomy): domain Eukaryota; kingdom Metazoa; phylum Mollusca; class Gastropoda; order Stylommatophora; family Geomitridae; genus Candidula; species Candidula unifasciata. The sequence goes on along the minus strand of CAJHNH020003420.1, from coordinate 29,571 downwards.
TCACCCCTTCACTATTCACAATAATTTACATGTGGTTGAACTACAAATTCCTCGAAAAACTACGAGGGAAATAACTGGTCCGACTAACCATGTATAAACCTTCTCTCAAAAAAAAAAAAAGCCATATACTTTTTTTGCTATTCAGAAAAAAAAAATGATAAAAATAATAATAATTATATTCTACTATGGGAAAAATAAGAATAGACCCACTGCCTACCAAAAAGCATGTCGTAAGAGTGGACTTATTGGGAGTTTCCTTCGAAGTCGGAGTGCATCTGCCTGAGAGGCAAGGAACCAACAGTCTGCATACAGATCTGTCAAACGGATGCACACGCAACACTCAGGTTCTTGAACAGGACTGCAGTCCAGAAGTGGATGAACAACCAGAACGTTTCGCCGGAGTTTACAGCCGGTGAACGAGAAGAAGAAGAAGAAAATAATATTAAAAAAATTAATAATAATAATAATAATACTTTTGAGCACTTTATGTTTAACACCCTAACCCCCCCCCCCCACCACCCTCCTTTCCGCTTTGAGCTCTGCCCCAAGCAAGTCAAAGAGCGCTGAGGCCCCGATTTCTTTGTCTGCTTTGCGTTGGTTTGCAGAATCCTGAAAATAATCCCATACTCAACTAATCTTTTTGTTCTACCTGCTCATCTTCTGTTACACCTCCTTGGGATTGAGTGAGCTGAAATTTATTTGTCAAATCTCTATCACGTGCTGTCAATGAAATATAATAAAAACAATATTACCTGAAGTCATACTAACTATAAAAAACAGACAAAACAATAAGGAAATATGTTTTCACAAAAAGCAATCTTGTCAACATAAAAACTGAAAGCTCTAAAAACAGACACTGAAATCAAATATGAGCATCGTTTCCGTGGCAACCAATCATATTCTACTACTATGAGATGTTTTTATTTGTCTTCACGAATACAATGTATGTAAATTATATCCATGCATTATTATCTCAATTTTATCACGAGTTGAAAATATCAGGTTTTCTCGTTGGGCGTCGCTATGGTGAAGTGCTGAAGTCAGCTGTCCTCGATTTTTACTGCGTGTTCCCTTCGCGAGAATGTTTCAGAAAAACACGAGGCACTTAACAGAGGACAATTGTGTGCGTGTGTGTGTGTGTGTGTGTATGTGTGTGTGTGTTGTGTGTGTGTGTGTGTGTGTTGTGTGTGTGTTGTGTATGTGGGTGTGTGTTGGTGTTTATGTAATCGTGCGTGTGTGTCCAGTTAAGCGCAAGTGGCAAATGTTTATGGAACGAAGCACATAACCTATAAAAAAAAATTACCTGTTTGTTAGTTATAAGGACATCTTCGTTCATTTTCCTTCCAGTTAGTGGATTTCTCTCAGGTTTCCCTTCAAGGAATCACATTTCCGCTTCAATTAGATGGTCACATCTTGATGTAAATCGCATCTTCTGTTACACTGTTGAGTCAATCATTGATATTTTCTGCTGTGATGTAGAAATCTGTCCGCTTCATACCAAAGGTCGGAGCTCGAGTCTCACTACTTGGACTGAAGTGCGACTAAAGTAGCATTATTAACGACTTGCGACTCGACTTGTTGTTCTGTCCGGCGACTCAACTCTCAACTTATTAGAAACTAGGGCTGAACCGAATAGTGATTTTCACTATTCGGCCGAATACGAATAGTGGGACCAACTATTCGACCGAATACGAATACGAATAGTGTATCATCATCATCAGGTGCCTTGCCGACTGGGGTTGGCGATTTTGCTTCGCCACAATCTGCGATCTCCTGCAGCATGTATCAGTTCGTGTTCTGACACACCTCCATTACATGCAACAAGACTGTCAAGAATCTTCTCTCGTTGTCTTTTTCTATCTCTCCTTCCACAAATCTTTCCAGTGGTCACCACATGTTCCATTTTCACTCTTCTTATAAGATGGCCGAAAAATTATGACTGTCTCCTTCTGATGTCTGTGATAAGCTGTCTTCGTGCTTTCGCCTCTTTCGAAACCTAGTGGTTGCTTTTTTTAGGCTGTCCAAGGTATTTTAACCATTGTTCTGTAAAACCACATCTCCGAGGCCTCAAAAAATTGTTTGGCCTGGCTACCGATTGTCCAGGACTCTTAGCCATATGTTAAAACTAGATGTATGTAGCAAGCAAGACTTGATACACTCTGAGTGTGAAACAAACAAAACATAAAAACTTTTTCGACAGTGGCGAAGAAAGACAATTTAAATTTTAACTTTCAAGTTTCTTCATGCCTTCTTTAACACAACAGTAGCGTTGCCTAAATCTGTCGTAGCGGGAAAAACTGTGACCCGGTTGCGTGGTAACAGCGCCTGCTGACTCCTCCGAGGCATTACAGCAGAGATTCTAAAACTGGTTGCGTATGCCAGGGGTGCCGCGGCGAAAATCAAGGAAAGTCGGCTATAAATTGTGACATTGTTAATGAGAGAGGTGTTACAGTCCATCGCAGTGTATGCAGAAATCACTATTCGTATTCGGCCCGATCTCCACTATTTGGCCGAATACCGAATAGCTATTAGGCCCACTATTCGGCCCCGAAGCGAATACGAAGCGAATATTCGGTACAGCCCTATTAGAAACCATTAAACGAACGTTGTTGTGAAAACAAATCAAAAAGTGCTAGAATTAATTTCATCCAGGGTTGACAAATCTGGTGGCGTTAGCGGGTTAATTTTGATGATAACTGGGCACGCATGATAACCATTGCACTGCCGCTGCCTCCATCAAATTCAGTGGTTGTCAACCTGCGGGTCGCGATATTTTTTGGGTCAAAAGACCCTTTCATAAGGTTCGTCCAAGACCCCCGGATAACACATATTCATTGAAGATATAAAGAAAAATAATTGTTTGGTGGAGGGGGCGCCACAACAGGAAGGAATTGTATTAAAGGATGGCGGTATTAGGGAGGTTAGAGGCCACTGATCTAATTACTAGATTGCAGCGGGGACAATAAGAGATCAACTTCTCCTTCTGGTATAATCTGTGTTCGGCACACACTGTAGTTACCAATTATGTTTATTAGTCATGGGAAATATCTCGGCACTGACCCCAATAATGGTAAGGGTCAGTTTAGTATTCATTGAAGGTCTTTAATGTGTGGTATGCTAATTAATCTTGACATTTAGGACTCTGGCCAGTCATTGATCTTCGTCTTCTACCTCGCGTTTTACATCTGTAAACTTTGAGCGTAAGCTCTGCTTATTCGTCGACTTCTAGACTTCCGTCTCGTTCCCGAACTTGAGATTTGCGTGCATATCCGTTTTCTGGATCTGACTTATTTGTGTGCAGCCTGTTGCCATCTTTATTGCCCGTTTTTAACTCTTTTAGGGCGGTGTAGAACGAGGCAGTTTTCAGTCTGAGGAATTAGGGCCACGTGATTTGAGCAGTTACTGCTCCCTGAGCAGGTTAGGTTTTCATCTTTTCACTCTACAACAAATCCATCCTCTTACCCAGGATTCGAACATGGGTCTTCAGAATGGGAAACCCAACCTTGTTTCCCACTCGGCCAGACACTCTTTGCAATTATTAATAGCTCACAGAATGTGGCTTTGTTCTCTGCCACGTACACTACTGTTGTGTAAAATTATTAGACTACATTTACTGTTAATTTAATTTGTGCAAAACCTTATTGCATAATTAAAACGTTGGATTAGGTGAGCTACACGTGTCATATTTTAGATTTAAAAAAAAAAAAGTAAAGTTACAGAACAATGTAAACATGTAGGTAACAGTCTTGATATAAAAAAAAAATAAGAAAAAAATATTTGATGCCCAATGGCAGGGCAACCGCAGCTTTCAAACTTCTGAAAAATATTTGGACTCTAAATAATATAGTTTATTACTAATTTACGTTTTTAATTATTATTATTTTTTATTTTAATCTTAACAGATGTCAGAGAAATCTGGAGAACCGCAAGAGACATGAAACGAACGTTACATTCATTCGTAAGAGTACAAATAAAAACTAAAGGAAAAAATGAAAAAAAAACTGCAAGAGAAATATCTGGACAACCACCGGTTTCAACAGTTATAAGATAGAGAAATAAAAAAAAAAAGTTAGTTGAGTATCCTTTACAGGACGTTGCAGAACCAACCTCAGCAATTGTTGGCTGTTTTTCTAGGCAAGTTTACGTCCAGTAGTTTGCTGCTGCTTTCTGGACGGTCAGCTTTTCGATACCTCTATCGAAACCAAACTCAAGGCGCAAGGCCCGCAACTGGGATCGAACCCGGAACATAAGATAGAGAAGATAGCGCTAAATTCGGCAGATCCTTGGATCAGCGAGTACTTTTTCACGAAACAGATGTGAAAATTAAAACAAATAGATTCACCAGGCGAGACTTTTAAGAGAAACCCATAAACAAATATCAATGAGAAAGGCTGAAGATGCTGGATTAGACTCCAGCGATGATATTGACATCATTACACGGGTTAGAACGGGATGGAAGAGTTTACTGCGATCTTTGCGTGACAAACAATGGCATAACAGTTGATGATGATAGTTTTGCGAATTATCCCTCTTCTTATGATGATAGTTTTGCGAATTCATCATCTTCTTTTTCTTCAGCATTCCGAGCCCTTGAAGTTCCTTGCTGCAGATATCACTCGCTTCCATTCATCTCTCTGGTTGGCCTTCTCTTTCCAGCTGGTGACACAAAGTGTTTGCAGGTCTGTCTGGATATTATCTCTCCATTGTCTTCGTGGTCTGCCTCGTGGTCTACGACCATTCATCGTCCTTGTGTAAACAGCTTTTATTTCTCTGTAATCTGACATTCTTTCAATATGCCCAACCATTGCGGTCTATTAGCTCTCATGATGTTAGTGATCAATGGTGATGTAAACAGATTAGGTTTTTAGTGAACAGCTCTAATAATTGTTCGTTTTCAGTTTCTGTACGCCGAATATTTTCTTTGTGTCTGCACTTCTGTTTTCTGTTACATTACTTATATTTATCGACATTTTTTTTTCTCCTGTTTTTACCCGAGGTCAGTGTAATTTATCTGTACTCCTGATAATTCGACAGTCTGAGGTTATTTTCTCGTAATGGATTTGTTGTCTCCTTCTAGATATTTGTCTGTAGACTGTCACATTACGGTGACTAATGTAGTACGAAGTCAATTTTAACTTAAGAAGGCTTTGCTTTTTCGGGATTTGTTCATTTAATTCTGCGTCAGACGCTCCATACAGGGGAAAGGTTTGGGGGAGTTAATAATTTGCTTTTCTTGCCAACGTCAAGACATTATCTTGATAAATAGTTGGGGAGCCTCGTTGCGAAAATGGCTAGAAGCATATATGTCGACAATAGTCTTGGGTTCCACAACAGTTCTAGCAGAGGTTTTAAGCAATTTAACGGGGAATGTCTTTTATTTGTGCAATGGTTGAGTCGCCATATTCAATATGGCGGGTAGCCGGTTTACGTGTGGGCTGGCGAAATACCTCATGTAATAATTTTAATGCGTATAGTAAACTTATCGTGACTGACTACTTCCATCAAGGACATACTGTATTTCTGATGGCGACTGTTGGCTTTTATGCCTCTAGCATCTGCCTTATGTATTTACTGCTTGGGCAGATTTCTGGATTGCGCCGGGAATAATTGTTTGTTCGCCAGTTTTATAATGGGACAGTGAGGAATGTTTGATCTGATTTTCACTGGCACAGGAAAGGAGCAAGTCTGGGATGACCGACTGCGGTACAGTTGACTAGGACTACAATATCTGTGATGGCTCCCCGTTGCAACATTCTTTCAAGACCATTATAACCCTCACTAGTCACTCTCTCCCAAAGGGTATATTTAGCTTTTCATTCATCAATTTGCCATGAAATGACACAGAACCAGCCATTCTTTCTGCCTGTTCGTTTCTCAGCATACTTTGTGCTGAAAGAAAGTGTCAAAAGTACACTAAAGATATTATGTGATAACGGTAACTGTCTGATTGTATATCCGTCTCGGCTGTGAATATTGGTAGATAAACGCTAATACGCTAATTTGGATGTAAGATCAGTATTTACCACGATAACATTTGATTTAAGGTTTTAAAAAACGACGTATTAGTTGAATTTAAAAAAAAAATGTAGCGGGGGGGGGGGGGGGGGGGGGTGCTAAACATAGCAACTCAAACACCTTGGTTATTACTTTTACAGGCATTATTATTATTTATTTCTATCATTTGGGGGGCGGGGCGGGGGGATGGAAGATAGCCGCCGTTGTCTAGCGTGTAGATACTCTCCTGGGGAACGGAAGGTCGTTGGTTTCGGTTACTAACAGGGGCCGAATTTTTTTTTCCCTTCAAAAGTGACTTTGGCTCCCAGGTCAACCCAACCTTGAATGGGTACCAGGTGCAGTTCTGGTAAGTAACGGCGGCCGGTGTGATGTTGACCACATCACCCACCAAGTGCTGTTTGGTCTATAAAATATGGGTTTAGCCCCATATACCCAGTACGCCTGAAAGGCGTGGAAAAGGGGTCCTTTACTTTAGTTTTAGTGTTAGTTTTTTTTTTTTTTTTACTTGCTGAACCCAGAGCTCTCAACCATTCCCAGAAAATTATAACAGGCTCCTCCCTCCGTCCCAAACACCCCTCCCCCTCCACCATCCCCCAACCCCAGACCCCGTTTGCTTGGGTTGGCGCCTCTACGTAGACTTCAGTATTTTATTTTATGTTGATCTCAATGGCCATGTGGTCAAGCTGTTAGGTAGTGTTCTGAAGGATTTTTCATTCAGTTTCAGATAGCTTTGGAGGTCATAGCTGGTTCTGCTGAGCTTCGTTATGTGTGCGACGCTCTAGGTTACAGACAGAAAGTAATATCTGGTAAAATGGAGTCGATCCTCTCGCCTTTGAATATCTTTGTTCATTTATTTCTTTGGCAATTTTGCTCTTTTTCAGATAATTACTATATTTCACTAAAGGCTTGGAGAAAACACTTGACAGAAGGTGTGATGAACATCACGTCGTCAAACTTTACTTCCCATGACATATTCTGTAACCATTTGCAAGCTGGGTCAACTTGGGAGCCAATGATAATGTGTGTCCAAACGCGCCCTGTCTGGATTCGAGCCTTGACTTTCGAACCGGCAGGTCTAGCGATTACACTACCGTACCACACATACATTACAAAACTTTCGTCGGCGGCTTAAGAGTTGCGAAACACGCTTCGTAATTTCATGGTCCTGGATTCGATCCCAGCTGTAGGTAATTTGGCCGCAGACTGTCTTGCGTTGCTTTTAACAGTGAGTTAGAAGAACCAACCTTTGAGTAAGCGATAGTAAACTACTGAAGGTGAAATTGCCTAGTAACATCTCAGACAGCAATAGCAAGACAGAAAAAAAAAAATTTGCTGGGGTAATTCTGCAACGTCCTATGAAACAGTGTTGCTCAACTTGTTACACCATGTCCCACTAAAAACGGGCAATTGTTTAACGGCCCACCTGACAGCTAACCAATCACAGACACCAAAACGCACAAACGTTTCAAGGTCCACCTGACAGCTAACCAAATACACAGACTCCAAAACAGACAATTGTTTCAAGGTCCACCTGACAGCCAACCAAACACAGACACCAAAACGTATGTTAAATAGTTAGTTGCGTATCCTTTACAGCACACTGCAGTACCAATCCAAGCATTTTGTGTCTGTCGTGGTTTTTCTAGGCATAATTACGTCTAGTAGTTTGTCATTGCTTTCTGGACTGTAGGCTTTTCGATACAACTGTCGAAACCAACGCAAGGCGCAAGGTATATGTAGATAGCAGTTTATTTGTTAAATACGATGTCCCAGAATTACAATTTCCAGCTTATGCGTCAACTTCTGAGTCTCAACGCTGAAGCCCTAATCTATAGACTGTAGTCTAGAATGGAGAAATGATCTAGGCTACCCCATAACATGAGTAGGCTGAAGTGTAGATGGCTGCGTGGTCTCGAGGCATTGTGTCCGCGTCGAATGTTAGAGGTCCCGCTTTCAAGCCCCAGTGATAACTCACATGTTTGCACGTGGATTTTTTTAAATAATTATTCCCTGGTATATGGGTAGTAAGATCGAACACCCTTGTGTATTGTTGCGCACGTAAAAAATACCTTGGCAGTTGGAAATCGAAAAGAGTAGCCCAACGCAGCGGCCCGTGCAAATTTTTGAGTTAAAATTCTACCCAAAACTATTTCAGGATCCTCGCCGGTAAAACACATTTAAAGAAGGTTAAATTCCATTGGCAGGTTCCCTCTTAGACAATGTGTCAGGGGACATCTTTCCACCTACCCCCCCCCCCCCTTCCCTTTCCACCCTTAACTCTGACTGCCCCGAGAGTTTTCTATGTGTCGGTACCGCTAATCTCCAATACCCGGTGGAATACTTGAGCAATTCCAACTGTTGTCTGACTACATTCAATGGCTGTCGTCTCTTCCTGTTCTGTTTAAATACGTAGGAGATTTGAACCTTCGTGACTCGCGCCAAATTACCAATAATAGAGGCAGTAACAATGAGGTCAACCCAGCACTTAGCGCCACTAGGACATCGTCGGCCCTAACGATGTCTGTACAAATTGTGGCCGGGCACACCTGCACAATAATGATGCTAATTTACTCACTTATCATTGTCATTTGTCGTGCTGTTTAGCGTAGGCGGTCACTGTTCGTCATCTCACACCGTCACCAAAATCCGGTCTGTGTTCTTTTTCCGCACTTGTTAGGAGGTCAAACCATCCGTTTACTTATACCTTTCTTGTTCCCTGCTTGTCTTTCCCTAACGTTTGCCAGTTGTCACTATGTTTAAATCTCATTTCTCCTCAGAAGATGTCCTTAAACATTTTCCTGTAATTTGTGTAACTAATTTAATTAATTTTCAACTGTTTCTCAGAGGACTGCCTATTAGTGTAAAGACATAATTTTACCTTGTTTAGTTCCTTTAATGTTCAGTCGGTCGGATGGCTGCCATTTCCCCAATTATTCAACCCATTTACAGTGGACAACAAGTTACTTCGTAAACGTTTTGTGGTGACCCATTGTTAACTGTGATGTACTGCTATACGGTTGATCGAGGTTGTTTTGGGATCTCGGGTCAGTTACCTTCTCCATCTTGATATATATTCGAACCCAAGACCCTCGGACTGATATTTCCCAAAACTTCCTACCCACATTTGTATCACATTATGTGTAAGAGTTTAAATAACTCCCCATATTTGTATCACACGTTGTGAAGACATTGCAAGTCAGTTTTCAACTTTTACCCATATTCAAATCATAATTGGTAAAGATGTGTGTCAGTGCATTATGTGTCAGTGTTCAGTTCTAAACCACATCTGTATCACACTTTGTGAAGACATTATGTGTCAGTGTTCAATTCTAAACCACATCTGTATCACACTTTGTGAAGACATTATGTGTCAGTGTTCAATTCTAAACCACATCTGTATCACACTTTGTGGAGACATTATGTGTCAGTGTTCAATTCTAAACCACATCTGTATCACACTTTGTGAAGACATTATGTGTCAGTGTTCAATTCTAAACCACATCTGTATCACACTTTGTGAAGACATTATGTGTCAGTGTTCAATTCTAAACCACATCTGTATCACACTTTGTGAAGACATTATGTGTCAGTGTTAAATTCTAAACCACATCTGTATCACACTTTGTGAAGACATTATGTGTCAGTGTTCAATTCTAAACCACATCTGTATCACACTTTGTGAAGACATTATGTGTCAGTGTTCAATTCTAAACCACATCTGTATCACACTTTGTGAAGACATTATGTGTCAGTGTTCAATTCTAAACCATATCTGTATCACACTTTGTGAAGACATTATGTGTCAGTGTTCAATTCTAAACCACATCTGTATCACACTTTGTGAAGACCTTATGTGTAAGTGTTCAATTCTAAACCACATCTGTATCACACGTTGTAAAGACATTATGTGTCAGTGTTCAATTCTAAACCACATCTGTATCACACTTTGTTAATTTGTACATTAAATTCTGAAAGTTCAGAAAGATGTGAGATGTCCTAACAGACATGTGAGATGTCTGTTAGGACATCTCACATCTTTCTGAACTTTCAGAATTTAATGTACAAAGAGAACTAGTATTCATTAATGTAAAGAGCGATGCTTGAAACAAACAGATACCCACAGTAAAATCTGTTTCATTGTTTGAAACAAATATTTTTTGGGGGTCCTAATGGAGCAATGATGCGCAATACAAGACTCTTAATGTCTATTAGCCTCTCTTGCTCAAGCCTACCTCACCTTCACGTGGTGGACCCTGTTCTTCCCAGCAATCCAGTTGAAGGTTGGGGTCTCAACCCCCAGCGGGAAACTGGATGGGACAACAAACGAGGTAAAGGCGAAAGACAAATGGATGAGCCTACTCTCCTCGAGTATGATCACAGTCTACCCTAGCAAAACAAGGTGCTGAAGTCGGAGGCAACCAGCCAAGAGGCGCACCACAGCAATCAGGATGCCACGCATACACGCCATGGAAATATGTCTATATCAACAAAACGTTATGGTGCTCGCCATGTGATGGACTCTCAGGCAGGAGCAGTGCCGGGCCCTCTGCCTCGAAGAGGCCCAACCCAAATTACTGGAGGTCCTTCTCAAATGTCCTGTGGAGCCAGGGGACGTGAGAATAGAGCATCTGGCCGAACTAAGAAAGTAGTCAAATTAATGCACTGGAATGCAGAGGGGATTACAAATAAAAAGCTAGAGTTAGAAAATATTCTAAATGAGGAACAGATTCATATATGCTGTCTACAGGAAACCCACCTCACTGAAGACACAGTCTTCAAAATCAGAGGTTATCAGTGCTTCCGATCAGACCGGAAAGGCAGGAAAAAGGGTGGAATATTGACTCTTGTGAGGAACAATATCACTGCGTGCCAGACTGAAGTATATATCGATGGAGCAGAATATCAGATTCTGAAACTACAAACTGGAAATGCAGACTTCTACCTGCTCAATTATTACTGCCCAAGTGATCGTCCCCAGGCTTTAGACACAATCCCAGTGGAAGAAAGGATGATTCTATGTGGAGACTTTAACAGCCACTCACAAAGCTGGGAATATGACCATATAGACCAGAGAGGAGAGAAACTGGAGGAGTGGCAGGATGAGAACAGATTTGTTCTTTTTAATAGGCCAACTGATCCACCCACATTCTACTCGAGGTCGTGGCACACCACTACTACCCCAGACCTAGCATTTCACTCTCCAGATCTGGAATGGAACATTAAACGAGTTGTTGGAAATCAACTAGGAGGCAGTGACCATCGACCGGTCTTCCTGAATGTAGAAAATGAGAAGGTCAGAGAAACTAGTACGCTGCCAAGGTGGAACTACAAGAAGGCTGACTGGACAATGTTCAAGCACCGTACCAGTATACTGCTTGGAAGTCTCAGCGTAGACCAGGATATAAACAAAGTAGTTGAAGAATTTAACAAATGCGTACTAAAGGCAGCAGGAGAATCAATACCAAGAGGTGCCCGTAAGCATTATAAGCCATACTGGAGTAATGAGCTAGAAAATTTACATAACGAAGTGGAAACATCCAGAAAGATAGCAGAGACCAGGCCAAACCAAGAAAATCACAATAACTGCCAGCATGCAAAAGCAAAATTTGTAAGGGCAAAGCTGCAGGTTAGAAGGGAAAGCTGGCAGGAGAAAACAAGGTCGCTGAACTTTGAAAAAGACACAAGAAAGTTATGGAAGCTTGTGAAACAAATTAATGATGAGGACACAGGGTGGAACTCAAAGATCTCGCTGCAGAAAGATGGAAACATGGTCACAGGAAAAGAGGCAGCCAACCTATTTGCGGACCCTTTTGCTTTAGATAACGACATTGAAATCAGTTCAGAGAAAAAACACGAAATTCAAGAAAAGACACAATTTAGAAGTCAGAAAGTAATAACATCAGAAGCGCTAGAGGTGCCAATTACACTTAATGAACTGGAGTTGGCCATTTCAAAGCTGAAAATGCGGAAGTCACCAGGAGCAGATGGTATATCAAACGAAATGATCAGAAACTTAGGAAAAGTAGCCAAAATAAAGCTTTTACAGATATTTAATGCTTGCTGGGCAACAGGGAATGTTCCACAGATCTGGAGAGAGGCAATTATGATACCCCTCATAAAGCCTGGGAAAGACAGTTCTAATGCCTCCAACTACAGACCAATCAGCCTCACAAGTTGTCTCTGTAAAACAATGGAGCGCATCACCAACCTCAGACTACAGTGGTACATTGAAGGTGAAAACATCATTACACCACAGCAGGCTGGCTTTAGAAAGTTCTATTCTACGGAAGACCAGACAACATATCTCTCCCAAGAAATAGAGGATGCTTTTCAAGATAAGAAACTGGTACTCGCGGCATGGATAGATTTAAGAAAAAGCTTTTGATAAGGTTTGGAAGGAGGGGCTTTTGACGAAATTGAGATACTATAAAATAAATGGAAAAATGTACAATTGGATTAAAGCATATCTACATAACAGAAGAGCCCGGGTACAGGTAGATGGTTTTAAAAGTAAAAAAGTTCTACTGCGACAAGGCGTCCCTCAAGGTGGTGTCCTGTCGCCCACACTTTTCCTTTTATTTATTAACGATCTGGTTGCTGAGATACCAAATGGAATCAAAATGGCAATGTATGCCGACGACCTGGTACTGTGGTGCACCAATGAACATGCAACGATAGCCACAAAAACACTACAGCGGGCTACAAATGCACTTGAGGCATGGGCCAATAGATGGTGTGTCAGCATCAACACAGACAAATGTAGCACCACACTATTCACCCTCTCCCCAAAGCAAAAAGCTGGCACCATCAAAATAAACGAAATACCCCTGAGAGATGATAAAGAGCCCACATACCTAGGAGTCACATTTGATGACAGGTTGACATGGAGAAAACATATCAACAAGGCAGCAACCAAAGCCAGGAGGAAGACAGCAATTCTAAGAAAACTAAGTGGAACCACATGGGGAGCAGATGGGAAAATACTCAATAAAGTATACAAGCAGAGCATACTTCCACACTTGGAATATGGGTCAACTGCATGGTGTTCAGCATCTAGTACCACATTAAAGGAGTTAGACAAAGTGCAAAATCAAGCGCTCAGAGTCATCACAGGAGGGATGAAATCAACCCCCATATTAGAAATGGGCCGCTCTTGGATGGCAAAGGCTGAGGACTTAATCCAGCAGGTATGTGACCTAGACGTGATCAGCCACGGAAAAGAATGGACGAATACACCAGTAGACATGCATGGCATCTCTAAGGTTGTGATCACACTCGGAAGGTACTGCAGGGATCAAATTCTTGCGGCGGTAGACACAGAAGTAAGGGAACTGATAGATCAGCATTCAGACCCAGAAGATACCATCATCTACACAGATGGATCCGTGAAGCGCGGATCAAGGTCAGCATGGGCATACACAGCGCAAAGAAAGGGGAAAACAATACATGAGGACAGCGGTGCTTACCAGACAACCACGTCAAGCATTACAATGGAAATAGCCGCTGCTTCTAGAGCTTTAGCATGGGTATCCGAGCAAACTGCCACACAGGTAGTAATTGTCTCAGACTCAATGAATATGCTTCAGAAGATAGCAACAGGCAGTATGCGCTCTGAATGGATAGAAAGCATCAGGAAATCGCACTTAACCTCCGTTACCTGGATCTACACACCGGGTCATGCGGGCGTGAAGGGAAATGAGCGAGCAGACCAACTGGCAAGCACTGCACTAATGATTGCAGGAAAAAGTATGCACAGAGCAGACGTAGTCAACGCTGTACGAACCGGGCTAGTGGAGAATGAGGAATCCCTGACACTAACACGATTGTGTGACATGGGAGTTAAGCATGGTGATGCACGTCTTTGTCGTCTTCGAGGCCGAGAAAGGAGACAATATAACCAGCTTCTCATGGGGACAATTAGTAGAAGTACTTTAGAGTGGCTGCTGCTTCGGAGAACTGAGCACGCATGGGTATGCCCAATGTGCAGTGACATTAATTGTGATAACAGAACATAAAATAACATCTTAGTAGGGAGTCGGCAACACGATACCCAAGTTCAAGGTGTCTCCTTCGTGCCAAAGAACTGCATGGCTGTTGGGTGAACAGTCGTTAACGATGGCAGGCAGGTCGTTGTAGGGGCGACGCCTGCTGGTGGATGTAATGTCCTAAGTCCCTTCCCCAGCTAATAATGAGGGTACTGCTGGGGTGACCGTTTATTAACCCTCATATAATTCTTCCTGTCAAAATGGACGCTAGGTACGGCCACCTTTTTTTTTTTTTTTTTAAGCCGTGGCAAATATTTTTCCAGACGGTGGCCGTTACATTTTTGCTCCATGTGTAGACTGGAAGGATGTAGTTTCGTCGCCCAGCTTCTGAGTTGAGTGCATGGCGTGACACTGTGAGCTGCGTTTGTTTTTCGTTGGCACAGGAGCGGAGCATATGTGGGATGACCCGTTTGCTATGAAGCTGAAACTAGGATTACCAGATTACCAGATTACCAGATTACCAGAAATGGAGAAAGCTGGGAAAACACAGGCACTGAGAGAACGCAGAGATACAAAGTTGCAAATACAAGCTGAAAAGTTCCTCTGTATGCCAGATCACCCGATGGAAAATAGATTTAAGAACCTAGCCTTGGGACGGTTAAAAAGAAGCAGCTTTATACACCAAGCAAAAAGAATATGTAGACAAACTCCTGACCTTCCAGAAATTGGCTGCCCACTTAAAAGTATTCCGGAACAAACCCCATGGAGAGAAAATGTAAACTAATGGTACAAATCCAGACAAATGTGAAAGGGATATTTGACAAGAAAGAGCAAGATAGTGTACAACGCAAAATGGCCACCCTCAGTTATATTGATGAAGAATACCCACAAGAACAATGGGTCAGAGTCTATACAGATGGGTCCGCAGAAAGTGCAGTTAGAAATGGTGGTGCTGGAGTGTACATCGAATTCCCAGATGGTGCTAGGGATAAGTCCAGCGTACCAACCGGGAAGTACTGCCATAACTACGATGCAGAAACCCAGGCTATCAAGATAGCTACAGAGAAACTGCTAAATACCAACCTTGGCTCACAGTATGTGGTAATGCTTACAGATGCTAAATCAGTACTTGAAGCACTCCAGTCTAGGAAACTACCAGAATTGCAAACACTGCTGACACAACTCAGCGTTCAGCGAAGAGTCGTAATGCAGTGGATACCGTCTCATTGCCTGGAAATGAGAAAGCTGATCAACTGGCAGGGGAAGGTGCGACAAAAGAGCAGCCAGATGTACCAGTCACATACCACCAAAAGAAAAGAATCATTAAATCGATCAGGAAATCACCAGCCCCAGCACAGGACGACTATTTTTTAATGGACAGACCAGAACAAGTCATTATCCTCCGCCTCAGAACAGGGCACAACCGATTACGTAACCACATGTACACAAAATTCAAGATAGGTGTATCAGCCATGTGCACCTGTGGAAATGTGCCCCAGACCGCAGAGCATGTACTCCAGGACTGCACCGATTTTGACACATTAAGGCAAACCTTTTGGCCAGAAAGAACAACAGTGGAACGTAAACTCTATGGACCACTGAATGAATTAACAACGACAGTGAAATTTATACAAGAGACAAAACTGCTGATATAGATAACTTTTTTCAGGCGAACGAAAGAAGAAGAAGAAGAAGACACTTTGTGAAGACATTATGTGTCAGTGTTCAGTTCTAAACCACATCTGTATCACACTTTGTGAAGACATTATGTGTCAGTGTTCAATTCTAAACCACATCTGTATCACACTTTGTAAAGACATTATGTGTCAGTGTTCAATTCTAAACCACATCTGTATCACACTTTGTGAAGACATTATGTGTCAGTGTTCAATTCTAAACCACATCTGTATCACACTTTGTAAAGACATTATGTGTCAGTGTTCAATTATAAACCACATCTGTATCACACTTTGTGAAGACATTATGTGTCAGTGTTCAATTCTAAACCACATCTGTATCACACTTTGTGAAGACATTATGTGTCAGTGTTCAATTCTAAACCACATCTGTATCACACTTTGTAAAGACATTATGTGTCAGTGTTCAATTCTAAACCACATCTGTATCACACTTTGTGAAGACATTATGTGTCAGTGTTCAGTTCTAAACCACATCTGTATCACACTTTGTGAAGACATTATGTGTCAGTGTTCAATTCTAAACCACATCTGTATCACACTTTGTAAAGACATTATGTGTCAGTGTTCAATTCTAAACCACATCTGTATCACACTTTGTGAAGACATTATGTGTCAGTGTTCAATTCTAAACCACATCTGTATCACACTTTGTGAAGACATTATGTGTCAGTGTTCAATTCTAAACCACATCTGTATCACACTTTGTGAAGACATTATGTGTCAGTGTTAAATTCTAAACCACATCTGTATCACACTTTGTGAAGACATTATGTGTCAGTGTTCAGTTCTAAACCACGTTTGCATCACACGTTGTGAAGACATTATGTGTCAGTGTTAAATTCTAAACCACGTTTGCATCACATTTTGTAAAGACATTATGTGTAAGTGTTCAATTCTAAACCACATCTGTATCACACTTTGTAAAGACATTATGTGTAAGTGTTCAATTCTAAACCACATCTGTATCACACTTTGTAAAGACATTATGTGTAAGTGTTCAATTCTAAACCACATCTGTATTACACGTTGTGAAGACATTATGTGTCAGTGTTCAATTCTAAACCACATCTGTATCACACGTTGTAAAGACATTATGTGTCAGTGTTCAATTCTAAACCACATCTGTATCACACGTTGTAAAGACATTATGTGTCGGTGTTAAATTCAAAACCACATCTGTATCACACTTTGTGAAGACATTATGTGTCAGTGTTCAATTCTAAACCACATCTGTATCACACTTTGTAAAGACATTATGTGTCAGTGTTCAATTCTAAACCACATCTGTATCACACTTTGTGAAGACATTATGTGTCAGTGTTCAACTCCTATCCACATTTGTATCAATTGTTGTGAAGATATTTTGTAACAGTGTTCATCTGATTAGATTTGTGTATAATGCTTTTGTTTGTGTAGTATTTTGCAGCGCCTTCCATCTGTCTGCATTCTCTATTCTGTTAGGACATCTCACATCTTTCTGAACTTTCAGAATTTAATGTACAAAGAGAACCAGTATACATTAATGTAAAGAGCGATGCTTGAAACAAACAGATACCCGCAGTAAAAGCTGTTTCATTGTTCGAAACAAATATATTACTCTGTCAATGGTGTTCATGTTATGGGAATGAGTATTTTTAAAGATGATAGATTTTCTTTGTGGATGCGCAGTAGCTACCATGTTTGAATACGTGTCCTCCTCGTGTGAGTTCTGGGGATAAACTGGGAGAGAGGGGCGGGGTAAGAGTCGAACAATAAGGAATATCTGATAAAGTTCTGAGGGAATTAGCCTGCGAGTCAAGAAACCAGCAGTCTGCACACACCCACAAATCTAAATCTGTAAAACGGATATGAACACAGAATTAAAATGTTCTAGGATGAAAGGACATTAGGAACAATACTAACCACAATATTCATTACTCATCAACGAACTGCAGTTCTTGTCGCAGGCTACTTGTGTTTGCAGGTCTGACATGTGGACTACATTTAATTCTAGTGTAGGCTACTAATTTTGCCGGGACTGCAGCAAGGTATGTTTTTCTTTACAAGGGACAGTAATAATTCTGTATGTGTCCCTTTTGCAATGTAGTTGGAACTGGAACTAGCGACTTACTCATCCAAGACTGTTTTTGTTTTCCTTTTTTAAAATGTAGTTAACATCATATGACCACAAAACACTGAATGTACATAAACCGTCTTTTATTTTGCTGATTGTCTCACGGGGATGTTGTCAGTAGGCAATGTTCAACCTACAGACGTTTCTCGGTGTGCATGCTATCTCGTCAGTTTAAACTAAGCGGACAGTTATCCATTGTGGTGTAGGGGCTAGACGCTCAGCCTACCGCCCCAAAGATAATGCATGTGAATCTCAAAATAAGTGCTGATTGCTATAAAAATATAGATCTATTATTATATACCCAGTTCATCTAAGGGCCTGGAAACGGATCCTTCACTTTAATTTATCAAGCGGAGATTCTATCGATACCTTTCGTTTATAACCTTTGAACATACTCTTTTGATGGAGGCGCCGTGTTCGTGTGGCATTCTCTTTCGACGTCCGGTTCACTAATAAATCTCGATTAAGAAAGAGTTTTAATGCGCCTAATGGCTTTAGCTTTTAACGACTTAACTGGGAAATGCGATTGAAGGCTGTTTGAGGGAAAATAAATATACGACAATGTCGCTATATAGTCTGCAGCAAGGCTCTTCAACTTTGTTACATCCACGGACATGCAACAACAACAATAACAACAACAACAAAGAAGAAGAACTCGGAACCTCTTGGTGTTTTCGGTATACAGTACTAGATCCGTACTTTATAGACCAATCTGTGCTCGGTGGTTGATGTGCCTTTATTTCCATGGACTTTACATGGTACTCACCTGAGGCTGAACAGACCTAGGAGCCAAGTTCTTAATCAAAAATAAATAAAAAAATAAAAAAAAATAATAAATCCGACTGGGTGTAGTTTTTGAACCCAACTACCTTTAAAATAGGAAGTGTTTTTTGGCGGACTAATGATTGCTAAGCAAGAAACAAACAAAAATATTGAATTTTTTAATTTTTAATTTTAGTTTTATATTAATTAAACTAGTTGTACCCTGCCACGCGTTGCTGTGACTCGTTTAGGCGAAATAGAAAAGAAAGATAAATAGAAAGCGCACGTCTCTAATATGGTTAATATCACAATCATTGTCTGCGTAAATATAGAGTTAGTCTGGTTTGCTAACCACAGAACACACAACATAAAATTGTCTTTATATCAGTGGTGGTTTAAACTGTATTATTAGGACTTTGAAAAAAAAAAACTTCTTTGTTTACCACATGCTGAAGCTTTTTTATGTTGTAAAGTTTACTTCTGTACTTATAAGGGACCAATAAATTCGGAATAAAAAAAATATATATGTATAAATTTAAAAAAAAAAATAAGAATAGCCGAGGAAGATCTTTTTTTTTTCTGCTTCGCGTTCACCAGCTGTAAACGCCAGCTGACAGTTCTGGCTATTCATTTATTTCTGAACTGCGGTCCTGTGCCAAAACCTGAGTGTTGCGTGTGCATCCGTTTTACAGATCTGACTCATTTTATGCAGACTGCTGGCTTCTTGCCTCTCAGGCAGATGCACTCCTTCTTTGAAGTAAGCTCCAAATTAGTCGGCTCTTACGACATGTTTTTGAGTAGGCAGTGGGTCTATTCTTGTTTTCCCTCTAATAGGGCCCCAGAACCCACAGGGGAAGCCGAGGAAGAGTTATTTAAATATAAATATAAAACAACGATAACAATAAAATCAAGTAATAGGCTTTCCCAGTTAACAGTAAATGTCATCACCTCCTCCTGCCACCCCCAACAATCCATCGACTACTCTAACTCTTTCCGAAGGATTTATAATTTATCACCTAATGATTTTTTAAAATTGACCTTGGCATCCGTGTCCCCCTAGACTAAAATGGTTAGCATGAATTGTAACGAGAAGTGAATGCAGCCAGTGAAATATTGACCACAAAATGTGTTATCTCATACAGTTTCATGCAGATTTCTGAGGTCAACAATAAATGTTCACCTACAACCCGCATCGGAAACGCGGCCAAAAAAAAAAAATTGATCGTCGGGAAAAAAAAACTAGGATGCCGATATGATTGTCCCTGGAAATGTGTGGTTCGTGCTTTGTGCGACATTCTTATATAAAAACACTTGCGCAGTCGAATGCAACGTTGTGTCAAAATTCGAGTGCAATCTGTGAAGAACTGTCGGCATACAACTTTATGTAGATTCCTGCGGAAGTAAAAACCCGCACCGGGAATGCGGCAACGAAACAAAAACGAATGTTCGTGCTTTTTAGCGACACTCTTATACAAAAACACTCGCGTATTTATTGGCCCACATAAATAGCGGGCCATAGAAACAGAACCCTGGTATAACTTTGTTCATTTTTTAGATCATCTTCATCGCACATCGGACATGACCATAAGTGCTCCGATTTCCTCATGAGTATGTCTCTAAATGTTTTTAGGCTAACCACTCCCATTGTTCTGGTTGATGTAGCGACCGGTGTCTCCCGCATTGTTTTCCTGTCTCTCAGCTCCAGTTGGCAAACCCAGGGCATGCAGTCTATTTAGTAAAAAACAAAAACAAAAAACCCAGAAAAAAACTTGTTCCACGAAAGTGAAGGCCTCACAGCGTTTGGTCTCTCGTACGGCAATGATGATGTATCTCCTGTGCATAAAGGTGTCCATTTAGGATAGCTGTACTTACAGCCAGAGTGTTTGCTCTCTCATTGCCTTTCACACTAGCATGCTCAAGGACGAAAATGAAGGTGATTTTGCAAAACGCTGCCTGTGGTATCACATGATTTAGTCTGTGGCTAAGGCGTTGCGAACGCGATTCCTAATGTCGGGGTGCTGGGTTCGATCGCAGATGCGGATGGCTTTGTCTTACATTGGTTTCGACAGTAGTAGCGAGCGCTGATGTTCAGGAGCAAATGGCGAACTACTAAACGTAGAATTTGCCTAGGAAAACCATAGCAGCCGAAAAGTGCTGGCGTTGGCTATGCAACGTTCTGTAAAGGATACGCGACTTACTGTAACTATACCTATGAAATTGTTGATGTCAGCTTTGCTGCCCTGATGTGCCAACTATGAATCATTGGGACTGACTGACTGACGTCAACCCCACCAGGGCGATAACTCACCCGGTGTCACAAAGTGCCACCATTCGGATTAGGATCACCCAGGGACAGGTCTCAGATACCTCGTTCAACCCAAAGTTTAGGTTATATTAGAGGCCCCAGCAACAGTCAGGGTTGGGCTTGAAACAGCAGCAAACTGCGTCTGACACTGAGACGCAAACTTTTGACTGGACATTTTTAGCTTATCGTTTTACCACTACCCCATATAATCTGGTACACACATCAAAACACCCAGTTTTACGAACCCCAATGCGAGCGATTATCCCTTATTAAACCACTGTTAGATCTAAAAACCATGAGTTGTAAACGCTTTTGCTCGGTTCTATGGATATTGCAATCCTCCGACCTTGATTCCATGATAGGTACCGTACATTTGGGAAAGAGAGGGCTTTTCTGCCCCCTGGAGCGAACCTGGACCACAAGAAGTTTGTCACCCGGTCGCCACTCAGCTGATTTAGCCAACTGCCAAGTGTTTGAATTATCACCTTAGTCGAAGGTCGTCCTAATAACTGTATTATGATTAATAGGACGTAGTATACGTATAAGTTTATACCTATAAGATTGTTGATATTGACATTGCTTCCATGAGTTATCAACTATGAGCCATTGCGATTGAAATAGTTTTAAGCTTTTCATGTTACCCCTTCCCCATATGATCAGATAGATACATCAAAATACCCCGTTTTACGAACTTAATTGCAAGCGGTTCTACCTGATTAACCCGCCTAGCAGTTTCGACATTTCCGGCTTTTATGACTGATCCAAATCAGGCCACTGAATCGCTTGAATGCACAGTGTCGTGAAATTATCCATGAGTATGTTCTCAGACTGGCAGGGGGATGGTGCCAATAAAGCATGACCTAGTATATCTGAGCTACTTCGATTTTACACTCCTGCTACAGGATCTGTTGGGAGCGTCGCCTTGGTCTGCAAAATGTTAATCAATAAATAGGTTTAGTACTCAGCCAAGATTGCGACATTTCCCCCTTCCTATATTCTTGCAGTTCCGAATCGCTGCGATTATCCAGATTGCTCTTGTCGGCCTCCCTCCTCTTTTTTGCGTAACCTACTTGTTTAGAAATGCACCAGACAGACAACTTACCTAATCGTCTGCCAATATCCACCCACCTCTTAAAAAAAAAAAAAATAAAAAATTGTTGTGTGTTTACGTCTGTTTGCATGGCAAATATTCCTATCATCTGTTACATATTTCCTCATTATTATATGTTCCCATTGTGATCTTTTAAACTATAAATGCTTTGTTTGTACACTCGTTTTACAGCCTTTAGTATATACAACCTATATATATATATATATATATATATATATATATATATATATATAGATATATATATATATATATATATATAATGTAGGAGATTGTAGAACGTCACTCGCATCACATCCTTCCTGAAAGGAACACGGTCTTTCGCCAGAATTTCCGCCTTGTACACATTCCTACCCAAGGTGCCACTTATTTCCGGTGGCAATCCTCATGCTTATCGGCCCTTGTCACCCTTTCCTGGCACAATGCCTTCTGCTACTGTTTTTTCCAATCCAGTTCTCAGCCGCTTGATCTATATAAATGTCAGTCTAGAATCATTAAGTCCGACGCGCTACTTTCGTACAAAATGGTGCTTTACTCAACAACAGAAAGAAAAGAAAACGTATGCACTACAATCTTGGTAAACAGTGGTAATGATTTTTTAAAAAGTGTTTAACCCTCCGTTATAATGTTTCAGATAAAGAAACAAAATAAAACTAATATTTATTTATAACCTTTAATCCGAAACACGAGGAACATAAGGAACAATCGTGTTCTATTCATGTAAAAGGAACCTGTCTAGAGTTGTTTGAACAACTGTATTTCTCTTGTTATTGTGTAATTGACAATCCTGGCTGCATACAGTTTCTCGACACATTTTTCCTACATTGCTGTCTAATTTTGAGCAGACTGATAGCTCATCTTCTTTCTGTCAATATTGTGAAATGTAGTAACATTTCCGTGTGTGTTTAGTTTGTAAAGGATGGTTTTCATTAAAGACGAATATTTTCTTTAGGGCTTCTCCTTCAATAGATAATTAAAGGAAAATCTGAGCACTGTGCACGAATTCCCAAAATACTAACAAGAATCCAGCGTACATGTTGTTTACTAGAATGTTTAACAAAATCACATATGGTACACATTTCTTCTGTTGTGGCCACTTTTGCTAGCTCTTACATATGTTAGCCTCTGCAAGACAAACAAGGCATGATATTTTCTATTTTTTTTAGTGACAAGTGAGTTGTAACGTGCAAAGTTATCTTCCGAAACTGTTCTTATGTATCTCAACGGGAAGCATGTCTGATCCACTATCCAATGTCTACCATCCTTTTGCTGATTTGTAGAAATCCAGATAATCAACCCGTTAGATGAACCAGGTCATAATGGAGCTATGATGCGCAATACAAGATTATTGATGTCTCTCAGGCTTGCTTGCTCAAGCGTACCTCATCTTCAAGTGGTGGACCCTGTTCTTCCCAGTAGTCTAGTGGAAGGTTGGGGTTTC
Organism: Candidula unifasciata; assembly: GCA_905116865.2. Lineage (NCBI taxonomy): Eukaryota > Metazoa > Mollusca > Gastropoda > Stylommatophora > Geomitridae > Candidula > Candidula unifasciata. The sequence goes on along the minus strand of CAJHNH020003420.1, from coordinate 6,142 downwards.
AACTCTCGGGGAAAACTGCATGGGACAACAAATTTCGGTTCCGTCGGTCAGCTACTTAGTTGAGCGCATGATGTTACAAATTTAGCTGTGGATTTCATGATAAATACTTATATAACAATGTCGTCTGGAAAGACTGGAAGGTGTAAACAACTTATTGTCTGTGCTTTAGGAAATTTGTGTTGTTAACTACACATAGAGACGTTATATATGTTGCTGCGTCGGATCTCAGCACAGACGCACGAACTCCGTAGCTGCGGCGAGGATCGAGTTGCTAGGTGGTTTAGGATTGCGTTAAATGGGAGTAAATCATGATGAAGCACGTCTATATCGCCCTCAGGGCTGAGATAGGAGACAATATAATCAACGTCTCATGGGAAGTTAGATGAAATACCTTGAAGTGGTTGCTACTTTTTAAAACTGAGCACGCATTGTAATGCTCAAAGTGCAGTAACTTCTATGTGTGATAACATAACATAACAGCATATAAGGACAGGCTGAGTAGCAGGCTGACCCAGAGTTAGTAGTGTGCCTTATGCAGAAATATATGTGCACCTGCTTGTGTTGTCGTAACTGCTGCTTCCCTCAAATATGAACTGAAATTATAGTGACAGAATGTTAGTGGTGGCAGTTATGGTGGCTGCCTTATGCATGTGATGTATGCCTGAGCTGTTGGATTTTGGCGAAATTACTTTCTGTTTGACATTGCAATTTTCACATGGGGCATTAATCTGCATATTTTGTGGTCTCCACTGGTACGTGAATGGAGCAATTATGGAATTCCCTGTTTGCGATGAGGTGGAACCCAATACTGATAGCGCAAACCAGGTCTGAATGAGCTGGAGGTGAGCACCTTTACCTCTGATCGACTTGGCAGCCATTTACTCAAATGTCGTTGCTGCTTACACTTCCTTTCTCCTCTGTCTTCTCGCAACAAATACATTCCGCCCAGGGAGCCGTGGCAGTGTAACGGCTAGACGCATACATGAAGGCCAAATCTTTTTAAAACTGAACCAGCATCGTGACGCACTTTTTAATGGCATTGGCTTTGAGGTCCATCCAGTCTAAAACTGCTAGGATCACATACCTAATCAAGGATAGATTGGGTTAACTCTTTCAGTAAATAGTAACTCACCCCACGTTTCTTAGTCATTTAAAAGATAACGTGTTGTTGTTGCCATCTTCAATCACCGACATATGTTATATTAACCCTTTGTATGTGAATAATTAGTTTAACTACTTCCATCTCATCGTGTCCTTTATTCAACTCTGTCAAGCCTTCACATTTAAAGCTTTTCAGCCAAACTCTCTGGGATAAAAAGGGTTGAAATAACTACGACTTGTGATTGAAAGAGTTGAGATATGAATCTAGGATCACATTATGATGAGCCCAAAAGTGGCCTGTTTCTTGACGGTTTTATTTTATTTTCCCTACCGATTGCAATGTTTACAATTTCAATCACTTGCCAAACATACACAGTCACATATCAGCTAGCCTCAATCGGCTATCTGTTTTGCTCTTTTGGAATATCATAGCTTCACTCATTTCCGTTGTCTTTATGCTTTCTGTTTTGTTTGGACTGTTTATCATAACTGAATTATTTTCTGGTTCCTTTGTTTGTGTGTGTGTGTATGTGTGTGTGTGTGTGTGTGTGTGTGTGTGTGTCTGTGTGTGTTATTTGTGACTGTCTTTCACAGTGTCCTGTGTTGTTGTTGTGTGTTTCTCTCTTATATTTTCTTTTTTCTTTCTGTCCTTCTTTCTTTTTTTTTTTTTTTTCTTTTTTAAATTTATTTAATATTTTGTCCAGACGGAAAAACAAAAATGCCAAAACATATAACCATGCTCTGTTTATCAGTGGGAGTTTAACAAAACCGCTGCACTTTCTCCTGGGAACAGAGCAGATGGTTTTGGTAGAAAGGCAACAGCCATTATCAGCGTTCTTGCCGAGTGATGTATTAGTGTCGAAGCCAGCCGGATCCTGGAATATTGTGTGGAGTTGTGTGCTTGTCTAAAGGTCAGCACTGAAATTACTTTTCGAGAGTTGACAGGGGGTTTTAGAAAGAGGTAAAACCGCTCCACAAGAGATGGCTAGGAAATATGATATTCTTTTTCAAATCGAGTTTGTATAACTGAATGCTTGCTGGGAGAGGCGTAGGAAAATTATTATTATATTTTTAAAACAAATTGGGGAGGGGGGAGGGGTGTGGGATGGGGGAATAATACAGTAAGAAAGCAGTTTTAGAAAGTACATCTTGTCTACAACAACATATATACATCATCATCATCATCATCATCATCATCATCATCATCATCATCATCATCATCATTATCTTCATCATCATCATCATCACGATTTGTCTGTGTTTTAAAGTTTAGTCTTACAATTTAGGTGGGGTTTTTTTTTTCTCTAGCGGTAGGCAGTATCGACACCTATTTTTGTGAGCAATATTTTTCAAGTTTACCTTAATAGACACTTTGTGGTGAATAACGCACATTTGAAAAACAAAGAACCCTTCATTGAGGGCTCTCTGTCGATTTGATCTTTGCTCTCTAAACTGTGTAAACCAATCTTTTTAAAAATCAGGGAAGTGATAGAAAAAAAAAGGGAAAAGCATGATGTATATATGTCAGCCTTATAGAAACAATTACAATAAACAAAAAACGTTGGGGGAGTTTAGCTTATGTCAGCAGAACGACGAGGACAAACAAAACAGAGCAAAATAATGAACTGGCTCCAACCTCTGCTTGCGTGTCGACATCTTGTATATGAAGCCTAGTACGGCATCTCTCACCTCTCATCAATGTTCTCTCTGTATGGGTTTCTGGCACTGGAGCCGCGAAAAAGACATCACACAGGAGGGGGGACTTGGTCCTTCTCTGTTATGCGATTAATAATACTGCTGTGCTGAGTAGGATGTAAATATAATAATACGATGGCTTTTCCAAAATCATCTTCTGAATCATCATCATCATCATCATGAACCACTTTTGCCGTTAAGCGTCGTGGGGAGGAATAATTTGCGACCCAGTGCACGTTGGCTGCCACTGGCTATTGTCATGCCGTGAAGAAGTAGAGTGTCTTTAATGTTGTCGATCTATATTTTCCGCGGCTGTCCGCTTGCTCTTGTAGTTGATCTTCTGAGATGTAGGGCTTGTCATGGTATTTGATCTTGCTGCATTCTAACGAGATGGCCAAACCACTTGATCTGCTGTTTCTCGATGTATCTAGTACAAGATGTTGTTCCCACAATTTGCCTGATAGTTTCATTATTCACTCGATCTCTTCCGAATGGCTGGTGAAAATATACAGTTGGTCTCAGTATTACATCACTGTTCAGTGCTTGCGTCATCCAGTAGCATGCTAGCTCACTACACATCAACCTATTTTCGCGTTTGTTCATTGGTTCACAGATTGGGAAGGAATAAAAATTGACACTATTTCTGCCTTTTTCACCAGCAATAAAATTTATGGCGTGGTTTGTTTTTTTCAAGCGGAAGGTCAAAATGCTGTCAAGATTCATTGTCGATTGTGTCATATCGAAAAGTCGATCATGTCGTAGTAAAAAAGCCCCGTTTCACTTTTACAGATTTTCCTACAAAATGTCTGCAAATATTTGGGACTAGTCTGTTTTTAGTTGTCACCGAGAGGTTGAGTTATCACACAATTTGTTCACAGTGGTTACCTTGCAGTCCCAGGACTCTGTAACCATCATGTTCGTTGCGAAAATGTTTGCTTACAATTTTCAGGCTTGTTCAATGAATGAGCTTGCATCCACTGTTTCGACTGTTCCTTCGTCTCCCCGTTCACTTCAGGAAACCCATGTCTCGCCCCTAATCACTGTTCTGTCAAGAAATGCATCCCCACATTTCCATTAGCGCAGTAGGAACGTTAAACTCAGCTCATTCGCTGAACTTTGCGAACGTCTCTTAGTTGCTTTGGTAGCCACTTCTCTGTAACGACTAGAAACAGACTAGTTGTACCCATCTTTGACGTTTCTGTAGAAAGATCTGATATTGTGAAACGGCGTTTTTCACTTCGACTTGGTGGATTTATTGTTGAATCAGCTCATCTATTACACACTAATGTCGTCCTTGTCCACCTACATCATGCACATTTTTACGCCAGTATCTAATAATTTCTGCACCAATCGCTCACAGAACTGTCACTTATATACCAGTATCACCGTACACACGACATAATCGACGATGAATCTCGGCGGCATTTTGACCTTCTACAGGAAGAAAACGAATTACAACACGAATTCACACACAACACTCAGGTTCTGGAGCAGGACTGCAGTTCAGAAGTGGACGAACAACCAGAACTTTACAGCTGGTGAACGCGAAGAAAATGAAGAAGAAGAAGGAGGAGGAGAAAAAGAAGGAGAAGAAGAAGAAGAAGAAGAAGAAGAAGAAGAAGAACAACAACAACAACAACAACAACAACACGAATTTAACAGCTGGCGGGAAAGGCAGTAACAGTGTCCAATTTTATTCGTTTGCAGTTCATGAACCATTGTAGAAATGTCACTGTATATTGAGCTTTATTAGTAAGCTAAAAGGCGACTGAATGATGCAAGCAATGAGCGGTGTCGCTATATAGACGGTTTAATTTTGCTATGAGCAGGACCTATTTAGGGCGTAATGCGCCCCGGTAGGGTCATTTATGTGAAGCCCCTGTGCAGATACTTATGCTACGTCCCCCCCCCCCCCCCATCCCCCCACCCCTTGACTAAACATCAGCATCGCTATTTCCATACAATTTTAATGCCAGAAGTTAAAAAAAATTGGGTTTCATGGTGATAAAAGCAATACAAATATAAACACTGTATTACAAGTTATATTTTCACGCGTCGAAATTTTGCGCTATATGCAGTGCATAAGTTGCACACGCCTAAATAATAATAGTCCATTGCTGTAGTCTACGTGTTTAGGCATATAAAATGAAAGTATGATAAAAGAAGTCTTGTAAACTGATTTACAAACTTGGAATTATCATGGTATACAAAAAGTATGACAGAGCTAACGACGGCCGATGCTAACACCGCGGGATATCAATAACTGTGTAAGTAGTAAGTCAAACGATAATGTTATCATCAACAGCAGCATTAAGTGCCTTGCTTACTTTCGTGGACGATTATACTTTCTTAAGAACTTGTGAGCTCCAAAGGAATGTTTCAGTTTGTTTTCTGGAAAAAAGGGTTGTCAGTAATTGTATATGGAGTCTTACTTTACTTACTCTCTCTCTCTTTCTCTCTCTCTTTCTCTCTCTCTTTCTCTCTCTCTCTTTCTCTCTCTCTCTCTCTCTCTCTCCCTCTATCTTTCTCTAGCTTTGTCTCTTTTTCTCTATCTCTCTCTCTGTGTTTGTGTGTGTTTGTTTCGCCCCGTTCTATCCCACCTCTCTCTCTCTCTCTCTCTCTCTCTCTCTCTCTCTCTCTCTCTCTCTCTCTCTCCATAAATGATTACGTTTGTCACATCATGTTCCAGTTTCTGATCCTTTGATCTGACCAATGACTCATTGCCTGCTGTGTGTAATGGTTTCTACGGGCGTCTCAACCTCTGTCAAGTACTAGTCAAGAACATTTCTCTGTCAAAGAGTTGCTTCAACCAAGGCCCGTATTTTCATCGGCTTTGTTGCCAACAAGACGATATCATGAGCATAACAGTAAAGGACCCTTTCCCACACATGAAGACGCATCGAACATAAAGGCCTAGACATATATTTGTATAGACAAGTCGGTACTCAGTGAGTGATGTTGTCAACATTCCTTTGGCCACCTTTACTTCCCAGAACTTTACCTGGCACCCATTTCAGGCAGGATCAACCTGGGGGAAGAAAGTCCGGTTCCTCATGACCCGAACCCACGACCTTCCGACCATCAGCCGAGAATTTAGCTGCTACACATAGACGCTCGGATGTGGATCAGAAGGTCGTGGAAATGAGTCCTGATGGAGCAGATTTTTTTTCAAATATGACGATGACTATCAGATAGATCCCACCCTGAGTGCATACCAGATGTAGCCCTTGGAAGTGAAGAAGGTCGGCGTTATGTTGACCACATCATCCATCAAAGGCCGATTGACCTACAAAATGTAGGTCTAGCCTTATATGCCCAATACGCCAGAAGGTGCGGAAAGGAAGTC